>JAODUP010000614.1:2500-20000 GCA_025642065.1 Paralvinella palmiformis
GAGAGAGAAATAAACGGATGCCACGTCATCTCTCATCTGTGGCAACGGAAGGGAAGTGGGCCGCTTTTAATCTCGGAAATGTTGACACATGAAAGTCGTCTGCGGGCTAAGTTCATGGCCTTAGGAGTTCAACTTCCGGCTTTGATTAATTATCGTGTGGGCATGGACAGAAAATTATTATCGTAGATTTCCTCCTCAGATAAGGAAGTGATTGCCAGACGGCGTTTTAATCTGCCGTGAGTTGACATAAAATATTAAATACGTTATAAATGTTATTTGGTAAACAGATGTTGACATACTTTGTTCTGAAAGAGTAGAGTAAAAATTAGCTTTTGATGCTGTGATGTAATATGACAACATTCGCCTTCCCTTTAGCACTCATGGCCGAATGATAGCGCGCTGGGTCACATATCAATAGGTCCCGGGTTTGATTCGCGTTCCCGGCAGACCCAAATCTCAAAGGTGTTTTCACCCTTCAGTTACCGCCCGAACTTCATATATCCAGGTGTAACAAGTGAAACGACCCAATAAAATACCCACTGACTGGCTCACTCACTCACTCACTCACTCACTCACTCACTTTCTGAGACACATTGATTCCTTTGTTGTTATGTCGTGTGAAATAGCATTGACCTTCTTGGTAATTTTTCAGGTGACGAGTTGAAAGGTCAACGCCTTTTTCTCTTGATGTAAGATTTTGTCGCGTAATAATTGACACATTAGTGGGATGTTGAAACGACCTTGACATTTGATAACAGAATAGGAATCTTCTTTATTATAGTTATTTGCTATTTCAGTTAAAGATGACAAAATATATAATTAAGAACAGAATGAATCACACTCTGTTAATGGTGTTTGTGTGCTTGTGTGAGTGTGCACATAATATATATATATATATATATATATATATATATATATATATATATATATATATATATATATATATAGACCACTGTCCTTATATTTATAGATCTATAAATATACACATGGTTATTGCATTTTGATGAAAACATTCATACTTGCTGTGTCATCACGCATGTTATGGCGATAACACTAAACTCACTCACTCACTCACTCACTCACTCACTCACTCACTCACTCACTCACCACCACTCACTCACTCACTCACTCACTCACTCACTCACTCACTCACTCACTCACTCACTCACTCACTCACTCACTCACCACCCCCTTCTCGAAGCCCACAATCCACTCCTCCTCCAAATAAAAAATCCACAATCGTTTCGCCCCATTCGTGTCATCGTGACATAAACACAACCCGGCCTTTCTTCTCCCAAATCCCAAATTCCTTTTTCATATTTCCCCTTTTCGTCGAATGGACGCGACATAAAGCCGTTCGATTCTCCGTTTATTGTCTACCACGTGACGTCCCAAGTCCGTCACAAGTCATCGGAGGCCGTTATACGCGTCGTTTTTATGACATCAGCGATAGCCGGAAGTAAATAGACGTATGGCCATCGTGTCGGTCGTTTGATATCGTCAACAGTCGGACGGCGACACCTGGCGGTTGACGACCGAAGTCACGCTCACAACGAGCGGCCATATCTCGGTGTATTTCTGCTACTTTGATGTCTCGGCATCTGTCTCGGAGACCACGTGATCGGCAAACATTCTCACCCGAACACGTCGTATATTTTATGGCCGCTGGTCAACAAACGGCGAAACGATTTCCCGGAAGCTCGGACCCCAACGCCGAGCTGGCTCGCCCACGTGATTCGGTGGCCATCTTGTTTCCGGTGTTGTTTGCGTGCAGCGTGTAGAGTTCGTTTCGATATCGTTGTCGACGATGCCAACGATGTTCGTTGTCTATATTGACTCGCTCGTCGCCGAAGGCGCCATGTTCTGATACTGATGACGTATTAATGACGTAGTAATGACGTTGTTAACGCGATTAACCTTAACCGGTCGCCTAGGTCAGGTGACTGGTTCAGCCAATCAGATGCGAGCATCGCCATCGGCCAGATAGTGAACGAATGTTGGAATATATGGCTATTGGAATTTTGATGTTTCGTATTTCACAAACACATACACACACGCATAAACACACTCGCGTACGCACACAAACTCACATACACCAACACACACACACACACACACACACTTAAATGTACACACAGATCGTAACATGTTTAACCAATTTATCTCTTATACCAAGTGATGGAATTTTTCTGGAAAACTAAACTAGAAATATAATTATTTGATTAAAATACAACCTGTGTGTTGCAATGTTTTGTTATTAATATATATATATATATATATATATATATATATATAAGCCAGTACCTCTAGGGCACGAAGCAATATCACTTCTCCAAATGTCGATAACACGCCGCAAATATCGTAGATATGTCACCACGCTTTCATTATTCTATAATACGAGAACCTATCTCGCGTTAAGTAAATGTTATTTATATCACATATCTGGTGATATGGTGATATAGCATCTTCCTGTAATCTATCAAGACGTCATTTCTGACATAACTCCAGTTCTGTCTGCACTCTTTTGAAAGTAGTTCCCATCTACACTTCAATATTCCTAAGCCGTCTTAAAATAGGTGATAAAGATGTGCCAATTAACTTCGCGTGTAAACAACATTTCAGACGGGCGAATGTCGCGAAAATTACAAATACAGACGAGTCCAATCATAAACCTGATGTTAATTATTACACTAACTGAAACACTTCGGCTAATTATTGTGAATAATGGTGTTTTTGCCATATTTTGAGCATTTCCATTTGGCGTCTACTGAGAAAAACTAATATAGCACGTCATTTCATGCAGAAAATGGGTTCAATCCAACTCAAACGCCGTAGTACGGTTGGCCACTGGTCAATAGCACCTGGGTTCAAACCCTGGCCCGAGCTATATCAGAAGGGTGTTTCATCTTTCATTTACCCTCATTAATTTTGGAAGTCGCTCGGCCTATTTATCCCACTATCTGTACGAAATTGACCTAAAACATCGACTAATATAAGCCTTTTCGTTAATTTTAAATCTGGATCGGAATGACTTAAATATGTAATGGTTAGAACAGTAACCAAAATATTCCACAATAATGATCACGAAATATACCTGATATCATAGATATAGGCAAATAATCCAAATTACTGGAGGGCCGCCATTACTGTGTTCTGTAATAATTCTTTGCTCACACTTGTTTGCATGGTTTTGTATTGGCTCTAAAACCTTTCGGTCAAACTGCTGCGTTCAAGTGACGTCAGCATTCAGGAGCTTCCGGCCTCTGTCTAGCTTCAAAATGGCGGCGCCCACAGGCCGTTAGAAGTCGAGTAATCAGCACTTTGAACTGGATTATTTAATATGTGGGTGATCGTTTTCACATTTTGACACTATTTATGATATTTGAGAGTATAGCTGTATTAGTCTTGGAATTTGGAATGAAGGTGGGCTATCCCTTTAAGTCAATCTCGAACTCGAAACATCGCCAGGATCATGCCAACTCCTGTTCATTTCTTCCGGATTGGCGTAATTTAAGCCAGAAAGGACGGTCCATGTTAGAGGATGGATGATACACTGACTGGTGGGTGTCATCACTCGCCCTCGTCATTCTCTTTGGCGTAAAAGAATAGTCCATGACAACGTCCGGATGATCAATATTCATTGTCTCCTGACTCATCTTCAATGGAAGAAGCTTTCGGCTTTGTTGCTGGACAATTGACGATGGCCGGAGGAATGATATAGATCAGCGGAGGTACTACTGTTATCGGTTGGTGGGTGGATGGGTGAGTGGGTGGATGGGTGGCTGGTTGGTTAGGTGGGTAGGTGTGTATTGGTGGGTGGATCGTGGGAGGCTATAGGTCATTAGGACATCGGTGTTAAATGTGTCCGTTCGACGGAAGTGACGTCACCATCGTTGTTATGGTAATAAAATGCGAACGTGTCGAGTTAATGAGTATCCGGAACTAATTGTATTGTGTTATCCCTCTCTCACTCTCACTAACTCACTCACTCAGTCTCTCTCTCTATCTCTCTCTCTCTCTCTCGATATCTCTCTCTCTCTCTCTCTCTCTCTCTCTCTCTCTCACTCTCACACTCTATCTGTCTTTCACACTCACCCACTCACACATAAACACACACACACACACTTCTTATTAATATATATATATATATATATATATATATATATATATATATATATATATATATATATATATATATATATATATATATATATATATATCTTTTTTAACGACACATTTGGGATCAGAAAAGGTTCATGTTATGAAAAGGATGGTGTTCTAAAGAGGCATCACGTAGAACAACATTTATCAATTCACAACATAACATATATGGTCTATCTACGTTGTTTAGTTGCCTATGAATGTCACTGTACATTAATTAACAACGCTACTCACACTAGCATTCATACAAACATAAGGGTAGACGTGTGGTATTTAAATGATTTGCAAACAATACAGATTGGGTAATGATTGCAATTCAACCAATCTATTCGTTGATCGTATGATCCCTTTATCCATTGGATGCCTTCAGCCAAGCCTTGATTTCCGTTGGGGGCGCTAATTGGAAGCTAATGAATGACACCTGTAATTGTAAGTGATAACAAAACTTCCTGAAAACTATCTCCGATATTAGGTTTTGTGTCGTATACGCGGACATTACTTTGTGCATTCAGTTTAGTAATTACTTTTATAGAATTCTTTTACCCAGCGTGTAATTGGCGAAATAAAGAGAACAATGGTAGACTGGAACATGCTATTTGTTGCGGATAAGCGACTAACGACGGGCGTTATAAAGAGGGGCGTTATAAAGAGGGTGCACTGTGTGTATGTGTGTGTGTGTATATATATATATCTGTCTGTCTGTCTGTCTGTCTTACTGCATTCTTACTTTAGTTATATTTTGATCTGAGCAAGTTATATCCAGGTACCAGGACTAGATACGTAATACGTAATATATTTTTCGTAGTTTTGGTGCCGAGCAATATATACACTGAAGGTTCCTATATCTTCGTGGGTAGATTAGATTACTTATGCAAGTATTTTAGCACATACACACACACAAACAAACACACACACACAAACACAAGCACAAACAAACACACACCTCCATGTTAGGCAACACTTCCCAGCAGTGTCAGTTAATTAGTATTAATGACACCTCGAAATTGACCGAGAAGACAAACCCGAGAGTATCTTTAACAAAGATAAAGAGCTAGCCACCATTAGACCTATTATCTAATACTGAGCTTGTTATCGCTATCACGATGACAACAAAACGCTACTTAGATTATCTCGACCTGAGTGTTTGTCTTATTAAAGAAATTAATTTAGTACTTGGATGAAACACCCCAAATCGTATTTTTATATCAGACAATTGCTGATGTCGTTTGACATGGAGAAATGAATTACAAGAAAGTCTTTTGTTGTTTTATCTCATTTAAATATAAATAATTCATTCGTAGATATTAATAGCAAATTGTCCCAATATAGATCTACTCTTTGTTATCATCCAATTATAATCGAAATATATTTCTCAAGATGGCACACGGGTTATTGCCGATGAAAAATTCCCTTTCGATGTCCGTCTTTCATATTCCATAACGTTCAGTATATAGTGTCTTATGGTTCTTTTCTATTTTCCTAATAATTATGCATTGAAACCGTGGAAGCGGAACATTATGGGGGCGAGAATTAGTCCTGGTCCAGGCGTGTCGCTGTCAAAATAGATTTTATGGACAAAAGATAATAAATGGAATTGTAGAGATGAGCTTATTATTACTTCTATATATAACAGATATAGTCTTTTGTAAAATGATACCATTGACTGACTGACTGACTGACTGACTGACTGACTGACTGACCAACCTACTGACTGACGAAATATCTCGCTAGTTAAGTCTTTCACTGACTTTCGACTCACTAATTAACTAATTAACTCCATTACGTCCATTATTAATAATTCAAACATTTATATAATTATAATTATATCAGACATTTTCATATTCAGATTGTTTTTGAACTCATCACAAGGTAATGTCGGTGACCTAATCAGTTGGGTGGTTGTCTACAGAACCCCCCCCCGTCCAAGCATCGAAGTTTAAATCACGGCCTAACTACGTTTGAAGGGTGTATCATCTTTCACTTCGTCTCATTATTTTTAGAGGTGGCTACTAAAAAGCAACGTCGACAATTTATTAGCTTCAGACACGATATGGACGATTTATTTTCACCATAATACGATCATTCACGTCGGCAATTGTTTACTTTAGAGAAACCTCGACGCCAAAGAGAAATTCCGGTCGTGTCCTTCTGTTGACATTTAGAAAAATTGCGATGACGCGGAACTCCGAACTCCGACCTAAATCCGGGATTCTCAGATCCCGATTCGATGTAGCCCTTTTTCTGTTTAAAAAAGAATTTCATTCATTATTATGATCCCCTTATGACGTACACTCACATCAGGACACCACATGCACAGCGGACGGGATAAAAGAATTGGTATTTTTGGCATTTACGAGAATGCCATCAGCCGAAGACGGAAGGATTGCAATTGTAATACGATGATGATGATGATGGTGATGATGATTGATGTTTTACGGCCACTGTTGTGCACATTGTAAGCTAAATCGGCCGAGCGACCTTCAAAATGTAATGAAGTGAAGTCATGGATGAAACAACCTTCAGATATGCCCACGCCGGGATTAGAACACGGGTGGTAATGATCTGTTGTCCAACACGCTACCGCTAGACCATGGAGGCGCCGCAATCGTTATACGGTTTATTGAACTATAAAATCCATTCTTAACATTGATTCTAGGATATTTAGCCTCGCGCAGAGAATACCTTCGGGACATGGTTCATCATAATAGACTCACTGTGCTAGAAGGAAACATGCCTACGTTGATGTTTTGGGGGATTTTAGAGTTTATATAAGCTCTTGGCTTTTATTTTATTCATAAGAGTAACTGAACATTTGATAGAGTGCGAGCTATACAATCACAATTAAGTAGTAACTTCCTTCGTACATTTAAATGAGAGATCTAGCTGATGGTCAAATATTGTCGTTGCTTTTATATATTCAGCAGCATTCGATTATTAATCGCTCGTTTCCATATATATATATATATATATATATATATATATATATATATATATATATATATATATATATATATATATATATATATATATATATATATATTAAATCGTCTATCACCAGCAATGGAAGCAATATGAGGGTATATTGCCATGGGGGGGGGGTTGTACAGAGTCCCACGGAAGATATGTTCGATATTCCATATTTTGAAACTCATCAATGGCGTAGGTGTAGAAGATCAGCGGTAGAGTGGCGAGCGAGAAAAGGGGGAGTTTCTCGGTTCGAAACGACGAAGATTCTTCGTCGATTTTTCCAAACGTGTCCACCGTAAGTAAATAAGCAATCGACATTCGGATAGCTCGATGGCTACGACGTTGCACTGCAAATCTCCGGTTTACTGGTTCGAAGCCGGTTCATATCCGTGTCTGTCGGACGTTTCTCTACCCTGAGCTATCACCCTTCCGCCATACGTACTAGGTGTAACAAATTTCGAGGCTAAACATACAAACAAGTCAACCGTGACTAAATAAATTTTAAAATAGTTTAAATAAATTCATTAAAGAGCACCAGACTCCTAACCCACAAAGTTCAATTTCTCGGACTACCACATCCAGAGTGGTTTGATTAAGGTACATGATATTTGTGGATGGATGAGTGGGTGGGTGTGTGGGTGGATCGGTGATTGGATATTTGGATTATTGGATTAATGATTGATTGATTGATTTATTAATTGGTTGGTTGATTGATTGATCGATTGATTTAGTGAGTGAGCGAGTGAGTGAGTGAGTGAGTGAGTGAGGCCTAATGATATAATGTTATATCGGCAGTTTATTTCGCCCCCCCCCCATTTTGGGCGTGTATCGCAACATAGAAAAGTACATATCATAGCCCAGTGTATCCCCCCCCCCCCACCCCCGGTCATCTTTTTCATCATAGAGGACAGAGTCAGTCAATTATATGCTCCGAAGCGACGGATCGGGGGTGGGGTTGGGGGTTGATGGGGGTTAAGGCAGGGGAGCTCGTTAAAATATCCTGAATATAATATTCTCAAATAAGTTTATTCGGAATCAACATGAACGACCATGATCCAATCAGGATATGGAGCAGAATGTCCACAATTTATCATCAGGTGACAGTTTATGCAGTTCGATATTCAATAATAACCCTCGACGTCCATAAATCTATGACTAATACAAGATGACACGTCGTTGACAGATTATTAAACCTGTTATATAAAGCGTTGGTAGTATGACGAATGATCGTATTTGCCGAATTAATCCCGTGATTTCCTGGCGTCGACTTTTCCCCGTAGAGATCCCCACAATCTGGTTGCCGCTGGCTAGCCGGAAATCTAGGAATCGGCAGTAAAGCGGACTTACTACTTACCGACATCACTGACAGCTAGAGAAGATAATGCCCGAAACATACCAGAAATGAGAAGATTATAAACGTACTATTTCGTCCGCGCTACTCTCTGTTTATGCCCACAGCTAGAAGTGTTTACCTGTTTACGGATCTCAAATCTGAAGGATACAACGTATTTCTGAATCTTCAGCGCCGGGACTTTTAGCTGAATTATGGCCTCGTTAACATCCGGGTCTTAGGTTGTACTACGGGTTAGAAAAGGAATGGGTTCCTCAGCCAAAGTTCACATGGGAACCAGTTCACACAGGAACCAGTACGCATGGGAACCAGTTCTCATGGGAGATAGTACACAAACCGGTGATTGAAAATGTGAAATGCTGCCATAAATAGGCCGATCTACCCCGAAAAGAAATGAGGCGAAGCAAACCACGAAACATTCTTCAGGCATAGTAAGGTGTGGGCATTTTAACCCAGGTTCTACAAGTGAGTGAGTGAGTGAGTGAGTGAGTGAGTGAGTGAGTGAGTGAGTGAGTGAGTGTAGTGAGTGAGTGAGAGTGTGAGTGAGTGAGTGAGTGAGTGAGTGAGTGAGTGAGTGAGTGAGTGAGTGAGTGAGTGAGTGAGTGAGTGAGTGAGTGAGTGGGCGAGCGAACTTCAGACTCCCTGCCAGAACGACATAATCTAGGTGAAAGGTTAATACTCTCTCGAGTTCTCTGAATTATTACGCCCTGGTGGACTCCTATATAATTTACTTTTGTAAAGCAAAACTTGTAGATAACATATGTGTAGGAGGATAAAGACAGGTGACGGGTGACAGGTGACAGCTTTCTTGTAGAGTAATAGTGAGCAGCTTGTTCACTAATACTCCAGCTTAGTTGATAAAATGTCTAATTCAGACATCAACGTATAGTCCTACAGATAGGTTTGTTTGTTTGTTTGTTTGTTTGCTTGCTTGCTTGCTCGCTTGTTTGTTTGCTTGTTTGTTATTCGGCATGAATCGTGTATGTCGGCTGATGGATTCTGAGAAAACTTACACGAAATTAAAATAATAAATTATTCAGAGCCATGCTAATTCCAACATTATCTGAATATGGGAAGTGTAGACGCCGCCCTATCCAGTGTGTGTGTGTGTGGTATTTGGACAGAACGCGTGCATTAATACCAATTTACTCTCTCATCCTCTCCCTGACCCTCCCTCCTTCCACACGCACACGCACACACACACACACACACACACACACACACACACACACACACACACACAGACACACACAAGAGAGAGAGAGAGAGAGAGAGAGAGAGAGAGAGAGAAATATATACATAGATAGATAGATAGATAGATAGATAGATAGATAGATAGATAGATAGATAGATAGATAGATAGATAGATGGAATATAGATAGATAGATAGATAGATAGATAGATAGAGAGGGTGGAATATAGATAGATATATAGATATATAGATAGATATATAGATAGATAAATAGATAGATAGATAGATAGATAGATAGATAGATATTACAATTATATTCGAAATACTATCAACGAACACCTGGCATCAAGTAACTAGTGATCGTCGAATGTCAGTCGGCTTTAAAGTGGCATGGCACTGACACAAAAGATAAGATGCCGTAAGCAGATGGCTCGTCCACTGATGTACAAAAGGCGACAGACTAACCCGGAGGTGGCGGGACTCCAGGAGCTAGGCTAACTCAATAGAACAATATATGGGCGCTGGGCGGATAATGGATAAATTTCTCCGTTGATGGCCTCAAAGTCCCAGCGGCGAGATGGCTTCCTTCTGGCGAGAATCTGATGATATTTGTCGCCGAAGACGGGCTTTTGGTGGCCCACCTCGGTAGAGATCTTCTCGAGCGACGGGCGTATTTACGGTGCAGGTGGTCGGCTGGTCATTCTCTGTGCGCCTGATGCCCGCCGGGCAGCCAGTAGAGCCGACGAGTACCGGTCCGGAGTGTCAAATCACTCAACATCCCCGAGGGCATACGGGATCGCGGATTATTCGGGCGTAATGCACTGCCCGTTGGGGAGCAGTAGATTGTAGTCGGTGACGAGTGGCAGAACTCCGCTGGGCAAGAAAAACGCCGGGACTGGTGTTGCGTGCGTGCGTGCGTGCGTGCATGCGTGCTTGCATGCTGCGTCCGTGTATTGGCGTGGTTTACTAGTGCACTGGCGCATTTGTATGTAGGCGTGCTTGTTTATGTCAATCAATAAAGTCATAGGAATCTTACCTTGAAGAATATGGAAGACTTCTGGCTGTCACGTGACATATACCTAACACGGCTATTAAGACTGTAATTATCAGTACGTGTACTTTGTCCATTCTGAAAATAAAACGCCATAAAATTATTATTATTATTATTATTATTATTATTATTATTGTACATAATTTTCTTACAAACATACATAATTAGCTACTACTGGCTTAAATTAGAAGTCAATACGTGTTTGTCTATTTCGATATTCTATATTAAGTCTGTCGGATGTTTCAATCACAGTGCGACTCGCGCCGCCGAAAACAAACAAACCAGCCACTGGAGTGACTCGCTGCCGGAGTCCTATCGTATATTACCGCGCTACCCTATCACGTAACCATCATCAACTGGAACCCTTATGAAGCATTGTTCCTGATTCCAGAATAAATGTTGTTGTTTCGTACGCGGCATATTAAATGGGATGAGCGATCTACGAAGGATGAAAGATGAAACACCCTACAGAAATAGCCAAGCCGAGCTTTGAACTCACATGATACAAGTCTGTGGCCAACCGAACAATCAATTAGGCCATTCAGTCGTCCCTGACTTCGCAAAATGGTGGAATTCAGTAATATGAGCTTCGGGTACATTAGAATTTAAAAAAAACCCACACATTTACAGTAGCTCTCTCTCTCTCTCTCTCTCTCTCTCTTATATATATATATATATATATATATATATATATATAACATAATATGAAACTGAAAAGGTGTTATTGTTAATTATATTAATTAGTTTAGCTTAATGTCTTTATATAAAAATGATATTAAGAGTCTATTCCATCAAGCGACATAAAAAGACAATTGTCCATTTACAAAGGCAAGTAATTAATTAATTAGCTAGCATAATTAAATATAGACTGCATTGTTGTTTTGTTTAAAAATCATCATAGACTTGGTTTAGAACCGGGCACGTCCTAACTCAGATGTTTTTACTATATCACACACAACCCGCGTCTCTCTCTCTCTATCTATCTATCTATCTATCTATCTCTCTCTCTCTCTCTCTCTCTCTCTCTCTCTCTCTATATATATATATATATATATATATATATATATATATATTGATAATCTTATGCCAATAAGTGTTATTGACTTACTAATTCCATTGCATAGGTGGATTGAACTATTAAGGAAACGTGGGGGAGGGGAGGAGAAGATGAGTCAATTATGTCTTTAAGGAGAACACATCTGTCAAAAATAGACAGGAGACAACGTGGATCTGTACATATAAAAACACCTTATACGTAAGAAACATTGTATGTATACACACCAGACATCATACATCTGGAATACAATCTGAGCTGTTAATTTTATAAACACCGCATCCTCACTATTGTCATTCGATGATAATGATTGATGATGATTGATGATTGATGTTTTACGGTCACTTTTGTGCACATGGTAGGCTAAAAGGGTCGAGCGACTTCCGAAGGTTAGGAAGCGAATTCATGGATGAAACAACTTTCATATATATCCACGCCGAGATTCGAACGTTGGTGGTAGTGATCTGTGGTCCAGCACGCTACCGCTAGACCACGGAGGCACTCCGATGATTTTGATTGGAAAACAATTACTGGCGGCGTGAAACTTTGTTGTTCCTTTTGTTTACTCTCTCTCTCTCCTCTCTCTCTCTCTCTCTCTCTCTCTCTCTCTCTCTCTCTCTCTCTCTCTCTCTCTCTCTCTCTCTCTCTCTCTCTCTCTCTCTCTCTCTCTCTCTCTCTCTCTCTCTCTCTCTCTCTCTCTCTCTAGAAAGTCACTTCAGGTATTTATAACGACATGACTATGACTAATCTAGTTTCTAACTGATGTTAATCGTAGATAAGACATTATAACATAACCTTTAGTATAATATGACTGATAGCCGAATTTATATAATACCCTACCCACACAGTCCCGAGGGTTCGGGCTTATAATTTACCCACTACGTACTCGTACATGTCTTAAGAAACCACTAAAACGGGGGGGGGGGGGTGCACTAACGGAGATTTTTGGACCGATTAATCTCCACCCACCCACACGCCGACTCACGCACTCATTCCCTCACACTCAATAACTCCGCCTACGACTACTTCCTGTCAGTGACCGGTCTTCCCATAAAACGGGACTTCGGGAATTATATTTCAAGCAATCGTCAGCAATTTATATAATTTGATCTCTAGTGTGTCTAATTTCCCATATCATTTCAGTAAAACGCCTCTTTCTCCGGTCGTTTATTCCATTCCGCCCCTAATTAGGTGAATGATTAATTAGTCAAAGGTCAACTCGAAATATTAACGTAGATACCGTATTTATTTGTGAACAAGGCGCCTGGCTTGCCCCCCTCCCACTAATGCCAGAAAAGTGATACAAAATTAATTTAATGAATTTACGTCGAATATTTCGTAGTATCGAATATTAGCCATAATTAAGGAAGAATTGTACAATACTTGCAATCATGCAGTCGATTTTACAAGATGGTGGGCAGATTATTCCAGGTGTTTACGAATAAATGGAGAGGTCTTTCATGGAATTTGTCCTACATTTTCTCCCTCCGACAAATTCTTTAGCAAAGGGCGATTTTTTTAACTGTAAGCAGCCTGATATATTTAGCAAACCTAAGTATGGATTTTTGTATAGAAATAAACCTCTTATTAAATTTGCCTTCAACAAAGGTAAGAAAACCCTCTCACACGCACCTTTGGGTAGAAATAGATGTACACACGTATATGCCAATACAAACAGAATCAGGAAATGCTTATATATATATATATATATATATATATATATATATATATATATATATATATATATATATATATATATATTGTGTGTGTGTGTGTGTGTGCGTGTGTGTTGTGTGGTGCGTGCTTCCGTATGTGATAGTATAGGTTTATGTATATTTACGCGTGTATAAGTTTATGTGTGTATGATTTGTTAGGGCCTTGATACTCTATGCCAGTATATATATATATATATATATATATATATATATATATATCATTTATGGCATGCATAGATGTAAACGTATGCAACTACGCACGCACATACACACACACGGACATAAACATATCGAACTAGGCATCTATAATAACAAAAGAATCCAATAAGAATTTTCGGTACTTTCCTGTAAGTGTCACGTGTCCAGATGTATTTATCTATGAGTGTATGAGGGAGTGGGAGGGACGGTGTGGGGGGGGGAGGGACAATGACCCATGTCTTCCTTGACATTTTGCCATCTTCTCTATAAAATGAAACCGCAACCAGATACGACGTACATCGACTCAGGTGGCGCTTTGAAAATTGCTAATGCTTTCTCGTAAAAACAAGTGTGCTTGTACTGGCGTGTATGTGTGTGTATATCTGTGTGTGTGCGTGCGTGCCTACGTCTGTGTGCGTGGGTGCGTGCGTGCGTGCATATATCCCAGTTCCTATCCTTATCTCTCTATCCGTCTTTCTCTCTCACTGCTGAAATGTTGGTTGGGTTGGGGATTTCCCATGGGGAAAGCCCTGCCATCGACCATCTACTTACGACCTTAGTTCTGATTGGCGTTAAGGACAAAAGTAAAATAAAGTAGATGGTGTGTCATTTTATGTTGTGGGCTGTAAACCAATAAAGGGAAGTGCCATTGTTAGCAAGATTTCTCCTATATATATATATATATATATATATATATATATATATATATATATATATATATATATATATATATATATATATATATAAATCATCTGAATCATCTTTATTCGAGTCGTCTCCACAACAGATAACGTGGTTGGCCATAGACGCCTAGCGTAGCTGAGTTCAAACGTCGCCTGGTCTATGACTGAGGGATGTTTCATGTTTCACTTCGTCTCACCACCGCTGCAGCTCGCCCGTCCCATTTTTTAACCTACCGCGTGTACAAAAAGTGGTAACAACTGTCCACAAACTATTGTATTCAAACCGTAATGCGCATCCTGGATTCAAAGATATCTTTTCATTTACATTAACCATCAGCACATGTTCTTTTCATTTTTGGGGTGTAAAGTTAGTATATGGTTCCTCGTGAACCAGAAATATTGTTCCTCAGTATTAAAAGTGGTAGGTTCTGTTTAGAACTAATCCCGGGATTATTGTTCGGGTTCGTCGATCGCGCAAAATATGTCGAGATAACACTCCGGAAAAGGACGACGATCTGCCAATCTGCATCCCGGATGTCTCCCACAAACCATCCAGAGATGAAGATACGACGAATATGGTAGATTGTTGATTACCTTCGGATGACGTGTCTTCCGACAGATATTTTGACAGCCGTGTCACGTGTAGTTTATCTGTTGATGGGCGACATAAAGGCGAAGACTAAGAAGACACCTGCTACTTGATGGACATCATTATCTTGTCAAATGTAGCACATCTTCTGATGGACATCAGGACAATGATGGTTTTTATTTCTGACTAAAAAGGACTTTTTAGTGGTTATTTTTTGGCATCTGGATAAACAGCCGACTGACTGGCTTAGTATTAGATTGATTAGTTGGCTGGTTGGTTTCTCTCGGTTGATTAATTGATTGGTTGATCGATTGTTTGGTTGATTGCCTGGTTGACTGATTGGTTGACTGATTGGTTGCCTGGTTGGTTGCTCGATTGATTTGTTTATTTCACTTGGTTGATTGATCGATTGATTATTAGTAGGTTAGTAACTTAGTTCATTAACTCGTTGATTGGTTAGGTAGTTAAATGGGTGGTTAAGTTAATGAATGATTGAGTAAATGGGTCGGTAAATGAATGAGTGAGTGAATCATTCAGTCAGTTAGTTAGTCAGTCAGTGAACCAATCATTTAATAATTATTTCAATTAGTGAGTGAGTGAGTGAGTGAGTGAGTCATTCTTTCAATCCCTCAATCAGTTAGTCAACCAATCAATTAATAAATCAATATGTTTAGCTATCAGTCATTCTGTTTGTCATTCAGTCACTCGCTTAGTTAGTCAGCGAGTCAGTCAGCGGGTGAAGCAGTGGGCGAATGAGGCAGTAATTATTTAATCTCAAATGAATCAATTAACTGCGAATTCCACACCGTATACAATTACCGTTAATATTCATTTCGCTAACAACGTTTAGTAAAAGTCGGGGAGACCGACTAATTCCATTAAATGTTTAACACCAAATGCCAACAAGCAACCTTCTCCACTCGGCTACCTTTACTACGCCTTAGATAACAATGAGTGTTAATCAGAAGAGATACGCCCCCCCCCGCCTCCTACCCATCGTCATCGTCTCACGTATCCATGGCAACCAAACACCCCTGATGACAAACAATGGATTAGGAAATGAGCTGACAAATGCCGTACGCGTTCTCTCGATTTGTGACGACGTATTAAAGACGTCGCTAAAACACACCTCGCGTACGTTTTCTTGTACTCATAGGAGACTTCGGCGCTGTTTCGCAATTCGCTCCTCCACCCCCACCCCCTTTTCCCCTTCTTCGTCATCTTCTTCCGTCATTCCATCCTCCAGTCCATTTTGATATGGACGCCATTGTGCCAATTGGGTAAAGGGTGGAAATTCCCTTTTTTACGACGAAGGTGGGCTGTTCTTGAAGATTTCATATTAGTTCGTGCGTTAGAGACGTACTAGTTACTGAGAATTACGGTTGTTTCCTGCTGCAGATAAATCTATGGGGTGTGCTGTTTACTGACGGGCGTGTGGAAACGGACACCCGTCGTAGTCTGGTGCGACTAACACGAATGCAAGCACGCACGCATGCACGCACGCGCGCGCACACGTATATACGGATGCGTGCATAAACTGACAGGTACATACGCGTCCACGCATACATCTATATGCACACATACACAATTCATACATACACAAACACCAACATACATACACGCACGCACAAATACACACACACGCAGACAGAGAGAGAAGGGGGAGAGACTGAGAGAGAGATACTGAAACACACATAGGTACCAATCAGCGAAGCACGCACGAATCACCTAGATGACAACTGTCACTGACAATAACAACACTTCCGCTCTTCATACCCCGACTCCGACCACCGAAATCGGTAGCGCCCGCCAGCCCCTGTATATAGATCATCCCTTCCCGGAAAGATCTTCCGGTGTAAGAAGGCCAAACACCGTGAGACATCTTTACGACCTACACGCCGATGTTCGGCCGAGTGTTGACCGACGTCGTCTCGTTTATGACCCTTTCCGGTCGACAAAAATCGAGCGTTGAGATCACCAGAGAGGAATATTTTCTTGATGATTTACGACGATGTTTTCCTATCGCGATACTACCCTCGTATTATCGGTAAGATTGATGCTGTTTATTCAGTTCGATGTGTCGTTGGTGTCGATGGCCTCCCGGTAATGATTATTGGAACGAGTAAGTGTTTACGGTCGGGTCAGATCCAAGCCCGGAAGGCGATAAAACGGCGAATCTTACAGCCGACGGCGTCGAATGCTCTCGTAAGGTCGCCGAGTGTGGGTACTGGGGGGGGGGGGGGTTTGTACGAGTCTGGTCATCTATGGGGTAAAGGAGGGGGGTTTAGATGACGCGTCAAGGCGCTGTCAAATCCCTACCTTCTGAAGTTATTAATTAAGGGAAAGCGTTATTCGATGATTGGTCCATTAGTAGATTGAGATTGCGCGAGGTTCGTTTTCAGCCGCGATTAGTTAGTAATGTCGGGAACGATACTAAAAATGAAACGTAATTAATACCGGATACGTCCGTGTACGCGCCGAGACGAAATGTCACGTAGACGTTGGTTTTGTGACATTTCATATTTTGATTTATGGCCAA
>JAODUP010000614.1:27500-305000 GCA_025642065.1 Paralvinella palmiformis
TGTCAATTGTTTATATACGTTTGTCTCGTCTTCATCATCCGGGTTCCCATCTTAGCTGTTCGCTGCGGGGCTGCTCGTTAAATATAGGCCGGGTCAGGTAGGATTAGAAACATCGTCAACATCATGGCGCTGAGACCAACTTCCGGCAACCGGAGATAATGAGGTGCCGTAAACTGGAAGATGCCGGAAATTCGTTGTTGTTGCTGTTTGACGGCCAATTTTGTGCACAAAGTAGGCTAACTGGGCCGAACGACCTCCAAATGTAATGAGGCGAAGTTAAAGATGAAACACCTTTCTGACATAGCCCTTGCGGGGTTTGAACCGAGGTGCTATAGATCTGCGGCCAACCGCGCAACGGGTTAGGCCATGGGGCCGCCCGGGAACATGCCGAAAATGGACGCAACGGAGTATTCATAGAATCCGTCTTAAAGGACCATTCCTGTCTCTGTAACGGTTTTATCCATAAAGAGTCGGTTGTGTTACAACATAGGACGGGCTCCACCAATCGGAGATGTACGTATGTCTCAGCATGATGATGAGGATGAGGATGAGGATGATGACGATTGGTGTTTTGCGGCCAATTTTGTGTACATGGTAGGCTAAATGGGCCGAGCGACTTCCGAAGGTAATGAAGCGAAGTCAAAGATGAAACACCCACGTCAGATATACCCACGCCGAGATTCGAACACGGGTGGTGGTGATCTGTGTTCCAACACGCTACCGCTAGAACACGGAGACCCCATTGTGTCTCGGCACGAAAAGTAGCCTCTCTGAAATTAGTTCCCTGACGTTAGTTCATCCAGAGATTGTGTTCAAGAGACGTTCTGTGCAACCCGATGAAGACTTGTTGCTATTGGGTTGAGTCGTGTTATATCGCTGCTACGAGTATTGACCCGAATTTATTCTGATTTATGCTTATAATATTCAATTATATTCTGTATTAATATTTTACTTTTCTATTTTAGGTTTGATTTTGATTGATGTTCTTTTGTACTGGATAGCGGAAAACCTGGTTTTGTGTCAATAATAGCTACTACACGTTTATATTTAGATGATTCTCTTCCGGATTCATTTAGTAGTTTGTTTTTCCTTTGCTTTTTTTCGAATTATAAAAGTAATTAATTTATAACTATAATTAAATTATACACGTATTTAATTATAAGTTTAACCTGTTTGGAGTTTTAATTGTTGTCTGAATAAACGTATAACACCTGTGCCAGCGCCTTAACTACCTGTATCAAACACACACACACACACACAAATACGCACACACACATACACACAAACACACACACACACACACTCCCATGTCTGCATATATTTAGAGGTAGTGATTTTAGGGATGTTTAGATTTGGATGCATCAAAATAATGTATACAATTACAACGTCACATTCTTAAATAGACCGACAAATGTGTGGACGAAAAGGGAGGGGGGGTTCGACAAGAAAAACCTATACAAATACTAGAGCTATTTGTTTCCCTCTGACAATTACCGTTTCACTTTCTAACGAAAGCTGACACCTGACAGGTTGGGTTTTTCCTCTCCCGGTAAGTATCACGTGTCATTTACCTGGCAGCAGTAATTATTTAGCTTTTACTAACAGCTCTGACATTGAATTCTACCCAGATGACACAGATCTCTCAGCAGACGACAAATGGCTTCCGGTTCGCTCCGAATTCGATAATCCAGAAGTTCACGAAGTCATCCCAACGGGTCACGGAGTACACCCCTGAATGTATCGCCACCGATTGCGCTAACTGACTCCTAGCCATAATCGTCAGGTTACAGTAATCACTGATTATAAAGGGAATTTCAACCCGGCGCTTAATTGAGTCCCGGCGCTTATTTATTTCCATGACATGAAATAATTTCACTCATTCACGCCGGACTGCTAAAGGGTCGTATATGATAGACGCCTATTGGAGAGCAGATTCCTAATGCCGCGTAACTTATGCTCAGCAGATGTTTCATTCTTCAATAAAACTTTTTGGATTGAACATCTCACTTTTCTTGGAACTGTTTCCCCAATTGTACAACACATTCGGATATATTTAACTATATCATTTAATGGAAATTTCGAACATAAACCTAATGATCTTGGACCATTCTCTCTCCCTTTCTCTCTCTGCGTGCGTGCGTGTACGTGCGTGTGTCCGTGTGTCAGAAACAGGTTTAATATTCATATGAAAAATTGACAGAAATAGCGACTAACAAAATAGCGAAAGGTGCCAATTTTTGCAAATCCGACAGAATCCGTAGGTGACACATTTCAGTTTACCTGCCCGCTGGATCGTTTATCAGACCTGAAAAATAAGTCCCATCTCTAAATACCAACCACGATTTTTGTGTCCCATGAACAATGATAATCGTGTCCCCGTAGTCGGATTTCATTCCCTGCAGATCCATTAAAGAGAAGCTCAGTCTTCCTCTGAGAGCCGTCTTCTTCCTAATGGGAAGATTAATGGACCAATCAGCGAGCTTTGTTTCTTTAGCTCCGTGTAAGTGGGTCGTGCGCCGACAGCAGGAGGTGACCAATCGACGAGTGACATTTCCAAACTTTCACGTGGCGAATGTTTACTTCGGTGAGCTAATTTATCTGTCTGTTGCATATGCGTTTAAATTGCTTCCGGTTACTGTTGCCACAATGCGGCATTCAAATATCCCCGCCATTGTGGGGGATTTTTCCTGGTTGGCTTGAGTTCACCTAATTGATAAAGTCGAGGGGCCGTGTGCGGACTGGTGACGTATTTTATTATTTGGCCTCGCAGTAAATCTGCGGAATAAATAACTTCGGCCCCGGCAAGTTCGTCCATTATGTTTCGGCAATAAATTGCGATGCAGCGTAGAAATGCAAAGAACTCGGTAGGAAACCGTCTTTTGGCAATATCATCTCGACGTGTTTATGGAATACAAACACATTCAATTAGATAGCCAAAGGTGTTGGGTATAGATTATGTATCTGCGACAACGATGTGCGTTAGAAATGGCTAACACTTGGTGAATAGTTGTCGATGAAGAATATCATAATAATAATAATAATAATAATGACCGTACGCTTATAATAGCAGTATTAGTAGATATTATTTCCATCCTTGCTATCGTACCAGGAGTGAAAATAGTGGTAGTAGCAGTAGTACTAACAGCAGTATGCCAGCAACAATAGTAGTAGTTGTAGTAGTAGTAGTAGTAGTAGTAGTAGTAAGTCTTGTCTTGTTGAAGTTTGGGGTAGAGACCCCTGACTGTCGCCTATTGGGCACAGCCACCTGGTGTTGAATTATGTTTTTCTGATGATGGCAGTTGTGTAGTAGTAGTAGTAGTAGTAGTAATAGTACTAGTAGTAGTAGCAGTAGTAGCAGTAGTAGTGGCAGATTGGTCCAAGTTCGGCCACAACTTTGTTCTAATCGTGATATTCGTCGAACACCGAATCGAGAAGAAATTAGAAAAGATTCCAAGTCTACTGAGAAGCCATTTTTTCAGCTTTAATCACGATATGGTTCTCATCAACCGAACAGAAGGACAAAAAAAAATCGACATTCGTTCTGAGGTGTAATGGCGATATAATGGATATGCGCGCGCCGAGAAATGGCGTTAAATCTCCCTTTGCATCTAATAATTAAGGGAGGGGTGTTGCGGCCGAAAAATAACAAAACCTCGACGAAACCATTTCCGTTTTTTCCCTTCGACGTCATCAATTGGTCCCAGAAACGATTTGGTAAAATTTGTCTGATTAAAGTTGGAGAAATGTCTTCGGTAACGTGCCCGTCTGAGTCGTCTAACAGTGACAAGCGGATGGTGGTGTTAATTATGAAATTGATGATGATGATCAAAATCCTGATGATGATGATTATTATTATTATTATTATTATTATAAAATTCCTGATGATGATGATGATGATCACGACGAACATGGTGAGTACAATGCGAGAAACAAATGATACTGCCAACCAATTGTTAAAAACAGAACAGTTCTCTGAAAGAAAAGCAATCTCTAAACGATATTAACCGTTTCTGGTATTATATTTTTAATATTTCCGTCTCATCGTTCATTACCTACCTGGGGATCCTGTAATTGAACAATCGGCTCTATAGCTTCCTAATGGCTGGCTTCGCTCCCGAGGGCTCGTGTTTCCACAGAGTATTCCAGTCCTCAACAGGTGGCCAGAATGCTGGTCTTACTCCGAATATTTTATTCTCTTTCTCTCTCTCTCTCTATCTATCTATCCCCCCTCGGTCTCTTAACCGTGTGTCCTTTTTCGGCGTTCGTTCGGAACCCAAAGCCGTTAAATGGCGCCAGCAACGACAACAACAACAATAACAACAATGACAACAATGACAACAACGAGAGACAAGTGACGGAGCGAGAGAGACACGTGATGGAATGGTGTGGTCGCTTCTTTAGCGTTACCTTTATATCAAGTGAGAGACACAGACGGGGACGGAGACAGAGAGACGGATAGAAATACAGACAAGGAGATAAATAGAGAGAGGGAGAGAGGGAGACAGACAGACAGACACGGAGACAGGGAGAGAGAGACACGTGTGCAGAGATAAAGCCACCTGAGTAAAACACGTGGGCTGCGTGAGGTGTGACGTGTTCCGACCAATCAGCTTCTAGCGTCAAGTTTACTTCCGGTCTTTCTGTGCGCCGGTCCTCGGCGGGGTCTCGGTCGTCGCACAGAACACGTCCTCCTTAGCTGCCGTCTCCGGATCCTAGTCGCTCCGAACGGCGTCCTACCGTGTGCCTATAGGCCCGACGCGTGGCTGGGTGCCCGTGGCGCGTAGGCTCCTTTCTTTCCGTAGGCACAAGTGTGACGCTCTTCTACTATGGCTCTCTACTGCTCCTCATCTGCGCTTTTTGTACCAAATGTCTCGGCTGGTGCCTCATCAGGCCCCAGTGGGTTAGATGAGGAGGTTATAGTCTTCACTCAACGGTTAGTCGACCCTAGGTACCACATAGTAGTATGTGGACATATCAGGTTTCTTCTTGTGTTATAAGTTATCCGTTAGCTTGATTGTATACGATTAAAACGATTAAAAACTTTTGGGTAGAAAACGATGTAAATACATACATGGGAATACAAAATAATCTAGAAACCCATATATATATATATATATATATATATATATATATATATATATATATAGAGAGAGAGAGAGAGAGAGAGAGAGAGAGAGAGAGAGAAGACAGACAGACAGACAGACAGACAGACAGGCTGACAGAGAGGAGATAGATAGATAGATAGATAGATAGATAGATAGATAGATAGATAGATAGATAGAGAAATATTTTTGTTAATACATAGAGATGGTAGATTGGAAATATGGAAAGAGTGGAGGTGTACCAGAGAGAGAGAGAGAGAGAGAGAGAGAGATAGAGAGAGCAATTATTTCGATAAACGATCAAATGATAACTAATCTTTACTGCTCTATAATCACACTCACAAATATGCGTGCGTGTGTGTGCTCGCGCGCGTGTGGTGCCCCCGTCGTGTGTGTCTATATATATATATATATATATATATATATATATATATATATATATATATATATATATATATATATATATATATATAATCATCGTAATTTATACTCGACTCTCTAACCGAAAGAAGAAAAACATATACATAAACGATTACCTCATCACTCACTCCATGAGGCCGTTAAGTGCACACGAACTTACTCCACGTCAGATGGACGTGTCCGGCCTCATCAGTCCGACATAAAACGTCACACGACGTCAGGATTGGTCAGTATCCGCCAGGGAGCGGTACCTCGTTAATCGACCAATCCCTAACCAGTATGACCTCAAGCGCTAATCGCCGGAAAACCGGAAATAGATACACTCCCCCGCCATGTTTATCGCGAAACCGACCGCCCACTAGCGGGCGCTACGTGTTTAACATCGCCGAGTCACGTGACGTGTTTACGCGCGTCGGGACAAGATCGGAGGACGGGTATGAATGGATTTCTTTCGAGTTTTGCGGTGGGAACTGGATCGGGCAGACTTCGGCTTCTCGGGATGAGTGTTCGATGAGTGCGAGATCGCTGTTTGAGCCGAGGCCTGCTGCGCGTTAGAGTGGCTTTGTGGCGGATACATTAATAAAGGGGAGATTATAACTGCTCTGTGTCAAGGTTTCCGGCATTAAGTCTCCGAAACGGAGATATAATCGTAAAAAATGGCGCTGTTTTGTTCCGAACAAACACTGCAGTTACGCCGATACACTAGGGTATTGGTACTCGAGGTCCGGTCACGTGACCGGATGCCCATCGGTATTGGCGTTCTCGACTAGGCCGTCTCGCCGTCGTCCAACGCGGTCCGGAACCGGAAATAGCCCATCCTGCGTCCATTTGCTGCGTTAGAACGACGACGGGATGCGCGCGCGACAAGGGTGACGTCATAACGGCCGCGCGGTACGGATGTGGGTGGGTTGCGCATGGGCGCCAAGTCGATGAGCTCACCGGTCGGGGAGAGATGCGCAATCACACACATACGCAGGTGCGCGCGCGCAATCACACACTCGCAATCGCGCGCACGCAGGCACACACATATACACACGCACAAACAAACACAGACGCCTAACACACACGTGCACAACACGGCACAAGAACATTCAGTGTACCAGCAACATTGGTACACATATTGGGAGAAACACAGGTTTAACTGTGGATAGAGACAGTGGCGGGAAGAAATAAAGATAGACTCAGACGGTGTAATAAACTAATGACAGACATATCAAATACGGCATCGAATAAATCGAAATTTGTTTTTAAATGTTTCATAATTTCTGTAAATGAAGTCAACTGCTAAGCGTATCTGTTTGATATCATTTTATATTACGTATGTCTGTGTTACTTGATAAGACTAAATACTTCCCACATTTATATAATTCTTCACGAAATATATAGGTCGCCTCCACATATCACTACCACCCCAGTTCGAACCTCGGCGTGGGCATACCTGATGGGTATTTCATCTTTGACTTCGCTTCATTACCTTTAGAGGTCGCTCGGCCCATTTAGCCTACCATGTTCACAGAAGTGGCCGTAAAACATCAACCATATATATATATATATATATATATATATATATATATATATATATATATATATATATATATACACACCTCGATATAATGCCAACTTGGGGATTTGATAAACGTTGGCATTATAAAGGGGTGGCATTATATGGGGGTGGTGAATGGGGAAATAATCCCCCAAAATAAGGGGGGGGGGGTATTCCGCCACAACATTTAAATGCCTGTTTTGTACTTATATTTATGATTGTGTCATCAAAATTGTGTTTAGATTCACTTACATATTATAATATTCAATTAAGTTGGTTTATTTACCTCAAATATTTTAAATTTAAGCATCTACTGTATCAGATAGATGTTACCATAGTAAAAATCCATTGTGCTGCGATATCAGATGTATTTATTCATGTAACAGATATCAATATATCATGATACAAATTCACATTCATGACAAAAAGTTCTTGATGCTTTGTTGCTTTGCATTTTTGCGACGACACAGGTGTACAGCTGATTCAGTGTTGTTAAGGTCGTGAGGACATCCTCTGTCATGCCAGTTGTGCCTTCCACATGCCGCGATGTTGGCGATAGGTGGGGTTGGCAATATATAGGGGTGGCAATAAGTGAGGGAGCATTGTATATATATATATATATATATATATATATATATATATATATATATATATATGAGTGTTATATATATATTGTTAAAATAATAATAATAATAATAATAATAATAATAATAATAACGCTGTAAATGTGTGTGTGCATCAGTACTTGTACATTTGTATTACCAGGTGTCTGAGCGTAGCAAGCCGAGGTCGGAGCTTGGTAGTCAGGAGAACGGCTAAGTTAAGTTAACCGGCTAACAAGCGACCTCTATGGCTATAGGTTGACACTGCCATCCTCCTCCATTTTACAAACTAAAGGGTTCCGTTGTTGTTGCTGAACGCAAAGATAAATGCTTGAAGTCAATAGATTAATTATAGCTGGCCAGTGGCATTTGTGCTAAAATAACGTTAGGCATGTGGCTCCATCTTCTGGCTAACATGAAAACGTCATCAAATGGTAGACTTAATGTCTGCCATTTAAAACCTACCTTTCACTGCCGGTTATGATGTTATTTATGAGTGTCAGACTGTCCAAAGAATGGCCTCCAATATTAAAATACAGACTGTATATGACTGGACTTGGGAAGCCAATTATACGCCCGTATATTACTATAATAGAACGCATCAGTCAATTTAGCTGAGCACAGGACCATTGCCTCAATACGGAAGGCGGTTGTTTTTAGAAGTTGCTGTTTTACGGCCACTTTTGTGCACGAGGTAGGCTAAGTGGACCGAGCGATCTCCAAAGGTAATGAGGCGAAGCTAAAGATGAAACACCCTTCTGACATAGACCGCCGGGGTTTGAACCCAGTGCTATAGATCTGTGGCCACCGAGGCTCCCTCAATACGGAAGGTCTGCTATTCCTATTCCTCTCAGTCAGGTGTGCTTACGATGCGCTGACAATGTATTCTTATCTGTACAATCATTCAGATGAAGAATTCTCAGTTCAAATTCTAAACGGTATTCAGGTGAAAACACAAGTAGCATGGGCGCATCCATGACTCACCTTGGCCAAACTGGCACCGCGTTTGGCCACAGACCTCAACCGCCTGAGTTCAAATCTCGGTGTGTCTGAAGGGTGTTTCATGTTTCTTTTCGGCTCATCTAGCCTACCATGTACACAAAGGTAGCCTCTTGACCTGCCGCCCAGGAAACACACACACGCAGAAGATATGACAATGTCGAGCCATGAAGGCGCAGTTAAATAGAGCGTAGAACTCGTAGCCGAAGGGTCGCGGGTTCGAGCGTCCGGGAGCTGCAATGCTGTCATGCGGCGACTGATTCACTCATCCGTAAAATGAGAACCTGACAGGACGTGATGGCTATGCGTTTGAGTAACGCTTCGCTCCTTTAATGGCAGCATACGTTCTATGCCCCGGTTGGGAGTTGAGGCGGGTGCTGGATCGAGGCAGATCTGAGTCAGGGATAACAATATTGTACAGCTCCCCAGAACAGGGTTACTTGGTTCTGGTGCTGTATGAACATGCATTGTTATATATTATTATAACATTTCATCCGCAACATAATACATATTATGATATCAGCCGGAATATGCATAGAGATCCAGTAAATATTGATCCAGTAAATACTGGTCACCAACCCCTCGACGGTACTGAATGTTACAAGCAGACTGAATCCAATCTTGTAGACAATAGATCGGAATCAGATCCAAACGAGACTATGGAATAGACAATTCTATTCCGACACTTTTTCGAAGCAGGTAATGTCCAGGCCAATACTGCATATGCATATGCTGCAAATCAAATGGGCTTAAGCATGGGCGGTTGCTTGAACCTGTGGAAAGAATGTTTCCGTTGTTGGGATTAATTTCCTAAAATCTAAGAATTGTGCCCTGCTCGTTGCAGCCATTTCAGATGCAGAATGCGCAAATTCCATACGGAGAAACGATGTGTTTGTGTTTATGTGTATTTTATGTGTGTTTGTGTATGTATATACCTGTATATGTGTGTACATCTTTATCAATGTAAAGGAATACAATGGATTTATTGATGCTAGTACGTAATTAATATTAAACATTTAAAACTTAATTTCTCTACAAATGAAATCACCTGTGCGCCCGAAGTTTACAGTTAGTTTGGATATCTTCAAATATATACATACATATTATATATATATATATATATATATATATATATATATATTATATTATTTATTTTACTCGAATTATAGGAATATTCTCAGTTTTCTTCACCTATTTTCTCGATAAGAGTACAATAAATTTGGTTCTATTCTATTCAATTTCGACATTTTGCTGTTAATCAAAATACCAAACTCCGCAATACGAACTTTAATGGAAGATGTCATATCATCCCTATTATCATTTGGTTCTATTGTCATCTACGCTCGCCTATCATCGACATAACAATAGTATTTCATATGATGCTATGCCATAGTTATCCCAAAACATCTCTCTAACATTCATCAGGTAATTGTTTTGGTCGTAAAACTGATCTCCGTGGTTCACTATCTGGTCATGTTCTGTCGTCGGCTGAAGGGCGGGCCTCCGTTTGGGTTTTAAATTGGTAGCGCGCTGGACCACGGATCACAACCACCTGAGTTCGAATCTCGGCGTTGGCATATCGGAATGGTGTTTCATCTTTGACGTCGCTTCATTACCTTTGGAGGTCGCTCGACTCATTTAGCCTGCCTCGTGCACAAACGTGGCCGTAAAACATCAATCATCATCATCATCATCATCATCTATCAGCGGCTGAAAAACGCTGATGCTTCCGTTGAGTTACGATTTTCTCCGACTTGGTGCGCCGTTCTCAATACTGAACGAAACTTCTAAACGTATCAGTAATAATGGATGATTTATCGTGTCAAAAGCTGCTGGTAAAATAAACGTAATTAATGCGACTTCCAAAAGCACAATTTCTGTTGAATGACTTCTGCAATAAGCGTAAAGGTGGTTGAGTGCTGCAAAGTGTTCTTTTGAACGCTTTGTTAAGGCATTTACGATAAGTTTGCAGATAAAAGGAAGGTTAGATCGTGGACGTTGATTCTTCATATCTTCCTCGTCCAATCCAGATCTCTTGAGCAGCGAATGAAATCACGTGACTTGTCCGGATGTTTGGTTGTCCAGAACACTGAGCCCTTCCATAATAAACCAAACATCAGCACCCCTAGTGATATTAGCGATATTATTTTGGGGAACAGAAATTATCGCATTCCTGATAACTATTATTTTTCTCATGAAGAAATTGCCCAACTTTTCCCCTCATAGGTTGGGCAGAAGTGATGACTGATGATTGATGTTTTACGGCCACTTTTGTGCACATGGTAGGCTAATGGGACCGGGGCGACCTGCAAAGGTATTGAAACCAAGTCAAATATGAAACACCCTTCAGATGTGCCACGTCGAGATTCGAACTCAGTCGGTAGTGATAGGTGGTCCAACGCGCTACCAGTTAGACCGCGGGTGCGCCCTGTTCAACAGAAGTAAGCTATCGTTGAAATTCATCGGAAACTTTTAAAATGACATTTATGCGCCAGTGCGTCGTCTAACTCAATTTGCTCATTCTCTGTGCAAATCAATTAAAGTTTATTTTTGGTCTTTTGCGTGTATTTTAAGAATGGTTTCTTTTACGCGAATACATCCTTGATGAGAGACCTTTTATAATTAAAACAATAAAATATGACACGGATAATAATCTTCAATTATTATTTATTGTGCATTATAGTTTTTATTATCGAGTTTTGAAAATTGTCCGACGCCGGACTAATTAAACATCGAACTGTAAATATATCTGCGGGTCTCATAAATTATAATCTGTTGATGTATTTCATCCGGTAAGAAGAAAAAACCCACTTCCTTATGGGTTCCACATTATCAAAGAAAATTGTCATATTTTATCAAAGAAGATCCCCCCCCTCCCCCCTCACCTCCCTTTGACGATTCCAGTAGAGTAATTCACTTCAGACCTCCAAGTTGTGTGATGCAATACCAGTGTTGCTCATATTTTGGGGATGTTTCATCATTTAATAAAAGGTAATAATCTAATCGCATCGCTACTCTTAGGAGATGACCTTGGTCCGTTGTGTCCAAGGTCATGCGAACGTGGAGACTAAAGAAACCCCCCACCCTCACTCACTCTAATGTTAACTTATGCCGTAATATCGATGTCATTCATAAATACATTTCCATAAAGTGATATAGAATATTACATAATAATGTTAATTTAGATATCAGATGAGATAATTATATGGTTTCCATAAATCAGTCTACAGTGTTACGTAATAATGTTAATTTAAATATCAGATGCGACGATGTTATAGTTTCCATAAACCAGTCTACAGTGTTATGTAATAATGTTAATTTAGATATTGGAAGGGGCGATATTCTCGTATAACAGAACCAATCTGTCTGCCATTTCTAATGTAATCTCTAAGTGACCAGAATACAAAACCAAAATATTAGTTACACCACGGTCTAAACATTGACATTTCGTTGAGTTACCTATAATACAGACAGACCTGAGAGATGAGCCCTGTTCATTCTAATCTACAGAAGCATTAATTAAAACCGAATAGTCACTAGAATGAATCTAAGTGGATTTCCAAAATACACACAAAACCCACTCGCGGTATAATAACATTTCCCCGCGTATTCACCAGATGGCAGTCTGAGCATTCGGGAGAAGGCCTGACGTCACCCACGTCCGATTGTTACAGCACCAGATGTGAATGGGGACGACTTAAACCCGAGGGCCGTATAGTCTCTTTGTCCAGCAAACAGGAATAGACTTTATTTTAACCTTCCATTTAGTCTGCTGTAATCTAATGTTATGGCTCCATTAGAAAGCCTACCCGTGTTCGAATCTCGGCCAGGCCATATCTGAAGGCTGTTTCATCTTTGACTTCGCCTCATTACCTTTGGAGGTCGCTCGGTCCATTTAGCCTGCCATGTGCACAAAAGTGGCCGTAAAATATCAATCATCATTCAACATCATTAAAAAACAAAGATGCTTTTGATATAAAAGAAAAAAGACCCGTTAGTAGGAGCTATTTATTTCGTATGTTTATATTTCGACGGGATATAACAAGTACTACGTAAGCTGGTAATATATCCTCTATTACCTGTGGTCATCCACAAAGCGCCGTCAGACAAGTATAATTGTTATTAATAAATGAGATCACAGATCACTACCACCCGTGTTCGAATCTCGGCGTGGGCATATCTGAAGGATGTTTCGTCTTTGACTTCGCTTCATTACGTTTGGAGGTCACTCGGCCCATTTAGCCTACCATCTGCATAAACATGGCCGTAAAACACCAATCGTAGTGAGCTCCGGTGGCCTAGCGGTTAAGCACCCGGCACTTGGTGCCAACGGTCACAGGTTCGAACCCGCAAGAGGTCGAAACTTTTCCAAAAATTAATTTCTCGGCTCACAACATCGTGGGTGGCTGAACACGTTAAATGGCGCTGCCGTGTCCACTGAATTATTTAAAATAAAGGGGGACGTTAAAAAACCCTGGGTATTTCGGCTCCATCTTTCCGTACTGCTCACCTGTGTAAAAGATCTAGTTACATACGATAGTAATTTCATAATACATCCACCGACTTTGCTGTTTTATAAAAGCCAAAACATACGCACGCGGACGATGATTCACACGTACGTTTAGCTGGTTATTAAATGCGTTCATCTAAACAATGATATATATATATATATATATATGCGTATTTGTCCATATTTTGGTTACATACGTTCCCAAAGTTGGGCCTTTTTAAAACCTGAATATGTAGTCGAGATGGTTGCGTTGACCAGTAAAGCCATCCAAGATCTATTTGAATATAGATCTATACGCGGCTGATTTTATATCCGCCATTACGACGTGACGACGTCACACGGCGAATGGTTCCTTGGCACCGAAATGGTATTAATATTCGCGTCAAGTTCCAGGCCGTACCGACCGCGAATAGTAATACAGTTAGAGTATCTAGCGGCTACGGGTTATATAGACGGGACTTCTGCTCGTAAATCATCACCTGCAGAATATCAATACCTAATTCAGATTAGGATAACCTCAGATGTAAGGTTGTCTCTCTAAATAAGGACAGATATTACATGGAAGTTGTAGGGTCAGTTTGATGAAATAGATTTTCTACGAGGTTACTTATTGTAATATCAACTTTCTGCTCGTAATATTAAGTCTCCTCTGATCAGATACAGTTACTTATCTAGATACATGATTTATGAATGTATCTAGATAAACTAAAGTTACATTGAAATGTGCTCAGACACAGTTAAGTATCTAGATACATGATTTATGAATGTATCTAGATAAGTTACAGTTACATTGAAATGTGCTCAGATACAGTTACTTATCTAGATACATGATTTATGAAGGTATCTAGATAAGCTAAAGTTACATTGAAATGTGCTCAGACACAGTTACTTATCTAGATACATGATTTATGAATGTATCTAGATAAGTTACAGTTACATTGAAATCTGTTCAGATACAGTTACTTATCTAGATACATGATTTATGAATGAGTCTAGATAAGTCCCAGTTACATTGAAATGTGCTAAGATACAGTTACTTATCTAGATACACGATTAATGAATGAGTCTAGATAAGTCACAGTTACATCCCAAATGTATCTAGATACATCTACAGTTCCATTATCCGTGCGGTGTGTGTTGTAATAATATATTTGTTCTAGCAATGATACGTTGAAAACTGGTTATACTGATAATGACTTGAAATTCTGAGATTATAAATGATTTGTCCAGAACACATCAAACAAACCCTAATTGTGTTTCTATGTGTTATTAGTGTCATGACATGATCTGCCTGATGGCTTCAATGTGTTTGTTTTTTTTATGAATTAATATAAGTTATTAATGTTGATCATATTTCGCAGTTCATGATTCCGATTTAAAACATGAAAGATACAATTAAAGACGAGACGAATACTATTGATCGCCTAATAATTGGTATTAAAGGTCACTCAATTAATTGTCACTCAATTATTTTTATGTTAAAATTATATTGTATTAACGACAATCTTTATTATAATTAAAATATGCAATTACATATATGAATATTTAAATTAATCATGTATGTAAAACGTAACTGAAATGTATCTGAAATTCGGATATTTTTGCAATGTATCTAGATTAGTTACAGTTACATTTGAAAAATTGACAAATGTATCTAGATACATATCAGTTACATCGAAACCAGTATCTAGATAAAATGTATCTAGATATAAAATTTAACCCCCCCATCCCCACCCCCAGGTCTGCTTCTTACCTGAGTTACGAAGAAATTATAATTATCTTCACTAATACCAGAGAGTTGTTGATGATGATGATGATGATGATGATGATGATGATGATGACGATAATTTGAAGGTACAAGAGTTCGTCAGCCATGTTTTTCAGGTCTTTTTTAGTTACGGATATCGGACAGGAACAAAAAATAACACCGACAATAACACCGACAATAACACTGAAAATAACACCAACAATAACACCGAAAATAAAACCGACAATAATAACATTAATAAGACCGACATAACACCAACAATAACACCGACAATAACACCGAAAATAACACCGAATATTAGTAAAACTGACATAACACCAACAATAACAGCGACAATAACACCGAAAATAAAACCGACAATAACACCAAAATAACACCGACAATAACAATATATAACACCGACATAACACCAACAATAACACCGACAATAAAACCGACAATAACACCGACAATAACACCGAAAATAAAACCGACAAAAATAACATTAATAACACCGACATAACACCAACAATAACACCGACAATAACACCGAAAATAACACCGACAATAAAACCGACAATAACAACATTAATAAGACCGACATAACACCGACAATAACACCGACAATAACAATATTAGTAACACTGACATAACACCAACAATAACACCGACAATAAAACCGACAATAACACCGAAAATAAAACCGACAATAATAACATTAATAAGACCGACATAACACCGACAATAACACCGACAATAACACCGAAAATAAAACCGACAACAAAACCAACAATAGCAACATTAATAACACCGACATAACACCAACAACAACACCGACAATAACAATATTAGTAACACTGACATAACACCAACAATAACACCGACAATAAAACCGGCAGTAACACCAACAATAACACCGAAAATAAAACCGACCATAACAACATTAATAAGACCGACATAACACCAACAATAACACCGACAATAAAACAGACAGTAACACCAACAATAACACCAACAATAACACCGACAATAAAACCGACAACAAAACCGACAATAGCAACATTAATAACACCGACATAACACCAACAATAACACCAACAATAACATCAACAACAACACCGAAAATAAAACCGACAATAACAACATTAAAAAACCCGACATAACACCGACAATAAACCGACAGTAACAGCCACACTAACACCGACAATAACACCGACAATAACAACAATAATATCACCAACATAACACCAACAATAACACCGACAATAACAACATTAATAACACCGATATAACACCGACAATAACACCGACAATAACACCGACAATAACATCGATAATAACACCGATAATAACACCGACAATAACACCGATAATAACACCGACAATAACACCGATAATAACATCGATAATAACACCGATAATAACACCGATAATAACACCAATTAAAACTTGTCAACACCACCATCTAATAAACAGAGAAGTGTTATAGTAAACAAGAACACCTCGTGTATCAATAATAAGATAACAACAAATATATAATGGGTCTCTGTGGGATGTTACATCAATCAATAAAGTCATTTGGCATGATCATGGATCGCCACAAGGTTACACCTTGCCACAGAGAGAGAGAGAGAGAGAGAGAGAGAGAGAGAGTGTGCGTGCATGCATGCATGCGTGCGTGCGTAGAGTTATTTTACGCTGCTTGCTACCTCAACTGAGGGAGGCACATTATGGTCTGTAATTTGAATTTACAATATATGACATATTCGGCGGAGAAAATCTTACAAGTTTGGACGAGAGAATAACTCAACTTACAATAGTGCCAGTGCAGGGATTCGAACCCTCGACCTCCCGCATAGTGTAACCACGAACAAGGAATGTTAACGCCTAACCTCTGAGGTCATGAACTGTTCCGAAATCGAACGAAGTCTTCTACCTTCATCAAACTTACATTTGTTATCACAATTATGCCTCATCACCATTGTCATCGATCGTCGAATTAACCGATAATAGACAGTATATGACTGATGAGCAATATGTTTATTTAATGATTGGCACCGACAATGGACAACGATGATTATCTAAGTAAATATCAGAGATGATATGATAGGATATCTCATGAAGGACAGCTTCCGACAGGGTCTCGAGATATAGCATCCTGTGTTCATATATATATATATATATATATATATGTTACAGTTAATCTGTATAATCAGTTAATATGTATATTACCTGAAATTTTCAGTTAATACATCTATTGTTAACTGAGATTTAATGCAGATTACCTGAAAATTTCAGTTAATAGACATATTACATGATTATAAAAATTAACCGTAACACACACACACAGAAAGATAGATAGATAGATAGATAGATAGATAGATAGATAGATAGATAGATAGATAGATAGATAGATAGATAGATAGATAGATAGATCAAAATAGTCTTTCTGCTACAGATATGGTATTAACTGTCTAATAGTATTTCGGTAATTTGAAACTTCAGCTAAATGAACTATTTTTGTAATTGGAGACTTCGGTTTAATGAAGTACACATGGACACTATATATCCAATTAAATAGTTGCTAAATTTAGAATATTGCCATACAAATAAGCTATATATATATATATATATATATATATATATATATATATATATTTTAATATATGCTTGTCCCTATTGGAATGTACAAAACCTTTAATGTTGCCTAATATAGCTAATATTTTCCAGCACAGAATTGTTCTATTCCTCCTTCTGAATGTGAGCATCAGTTTAAGAAAACGGAGTCTCCCTTTCTTCACAACAATGCCTACCGTTTCCAACCTAGCAGTATTTTAATAGATTTAGCATTGAGAAACCCAACCACTTAATTGCTATCTTTTAGCCAGGAATTGCTAAGACTTGACATGACACAGATAACTAAAACTCTTTTGTAATATGTAACTGTGTCACAGTGAAATGTTTCATGTTTTCTGAAATAATCGGCGTTTAGATAAATATCACCGTATACACTTATATCAATTTTATACGTTTCTATCTACGCCATATAACAACAATAATAATAATAATAATAATAATAATAATAATAATAATAATAATAGTATATATTTAATAAAGCGCTCTTACTAGCAGGAGCCATTCAAATTCAAAGGTGCTGTACAAATAATATGTAATATAATAATACCCCAAATAATATGTCTGCAACAACCCTGTAAGTGACTTAAAAGTTAATAATTATTTATCTGTGAAAGAGACCTTGAACAGGTGCGTTTTTAGAAGAGATTAAAAATATTCAAGAGACGACGCATTTCTAACAACTGTTGCTATTTTGTTATACGCACGCACGCACGCACGCACGCACACAAGAACTAGATAGATAGATAGAGAGCGTGAGAGTAGAGAGAGAGAGAGAGAGAGTAGAGATGGGAGAGAGAGAGAGAGAATGTGAGAGAGAGAGAGCACGCATCGTACTGAGGGTAATCGATCCCACCTACTAATATAACTGAATTCCTATCGTGGTCTTAATTTTCCACCCCCGTCATTGTTCTCCAATAAGTCATCAACGACCCCGTATATAAGACAGTAAGCCGTAATCCACTTACATAATAAAATACATTACTGTCATTTCTTGTTCCGTTCTTCTCTCGGAATTACCGGCATAAAAACAACGAATCGGTTTTAGCCATTATTGCCCGCTCGCGATGTTTTCTTCCTCACCACTATACTACGATATCGTGCCGAGGACATTTATCGGAAATTATTACACAATATAATAATTTATCCATTATATTCTTTGCCTCGGTCTCGTCCTGTCACGGCGTGGCGTATTTAAATTGGCCATAGGGATAGAGTACAATTAACCAATCATAGAGCCGTATTGTCCGATGGTTCGTATCCGGTTAATCGTCTTCCGCTAGGCGTGTTGTTTTGTTTGGGTTGTTTACGGGCAATTTCTTATACAGTTCTAATGTACCATTGCTGATCTAGATGATTTTTTTTTAAATTTTCATTCATAGAGAAGTATTTCATTTCTTTTTCATTGTTTGTATATTTTGGGTGCTGGTACGTCGTCACACTTCCTCGGTGCAGTCGGCGGTGTAAAATGTTGCTGTTTTACGGCCACTCTTGTGCACCAGGTGGGCTAAGTGGGCCGAGCGACCTCCGAGTGAAATATGAAACACCCTTCTGATATAGCCGGCCGGGGTTTGAAGCCGGGTGCTATAGATCTGTGACCAAACACGATACCTGTTAGGCCACCAGTTGGTGGTGTAACGAACTATAGATATTTAGACCGCAGATTCAAACCACATATTACATATGACTTTCCAGGATGTTTCATCCACAAAAATCTGCTCAGTTTCCATTGAAGTAACTATTTAGAGTGAGTGAGTGAGTGAGTGAGTGAGTGATTGATGTGAGTGAGTGAGTGAGTGAGTGAGTGAGTGAGTGAGTGAGTGAGTGAGTGAGTGAGTGAGTGAGTGAGTGAGTGAGTGAGTGAGTGAGTGAGTGAGTGAGTGAGTGAGTGAGTGAGTGAGTGAGTGAGTGAGTGAGTGAGTGAGTGAGTGAGTGAGTGAGTGAGTGAGTGAGTGAGTGAGTGAGTGAGTGAGTGAGTGAGTGAGTGAGTGAGTGAGTGAGTGAGTGAGTTGACATTTGAATCAGCTCGATCGATTTGTGGGTTTTACATGTAATTCAATGAAGTATTGTATGTGCGTGCGTGCGTGTGTGTGCACGCGCGTGTGTGTAGGAGTATAATGGTTCCCCCTCCCCCAAGTCTTATCTAGTCCATACTAAATTAAGTCTCTTCCACCAAATGACTCGAGACCATTACCGAGATGTCAACATATGACTGAGTCGGATGACTCGAAAAAATTTAGCTCTCCGACAAATATCTCTTCTTGCTTGCAGCTGAACTGTTGATGTTTATAATTGTTGGTTCGCGATACCTGTCTGTTGTAAAAGCCAAGCTTCGTAGACAGTTACCATAGTAACGTATCATATCCGAAATGGTGCTTTAAGAAAACGTTCCCGTTCACAATCTATAAATACATAGGAGAACCTACCTGAACTATTCCAGGTAAACGCCGATGTCTACTAGTTCTTCCAAACTTCCTCCCGTTTAAATCAATGTTAAATGCTCTTGAGAAAACCGGCCACTGTCTTCCTAATAGCGGCCGCATATATCGTCCTAAGCCGATGTCTTAGTGTTATCGACGATGTGTTTGATATAACACACGTGGTTGACAGTTGGTTCTATTGTGTTGGATATGCTAGCAAAGAGACACCACTCGTGGTTTTGATAGGCAGGATTGGTGATAATCATTGGTGTTTTACGGCCAATTTTGTGGACATGGCAGGCTAAATGTGCCGAGCGAGCTGCAAAGGTTATGAAGCGAAGTCAAAGATGAAACACCCTTCAGATATGCCCACGCCGAGATTCGAACACGGCTGGAAGTGATCTATGGTCCAACACGCTACCGTTAGACCACAGAAGCGCTCCTTTGATACGCAGTTCACCCGTTTTAGACTATCAGGGTGTATGTAATTGGCTTTTAAAGTTTTATTACACAGCGACACGGGCACAGGTCAGACATTACTCGTCTCAGGAGGAAAAAACACCTCCTGGATTCATGATGCTGATGAATCATCCATATGTTATATTCACGTTTGTTGATTCTCTGTTTCTTAACCTTTCCCCTGATGAAGTATCCAGAAGGTTTTATTCATGATCGGTGATTATTTGTGTCAGTGCCTTATCTCACACTACTAAGAGAAACAGAGACACACAGACACACAAACATTATAATATATACATTATGATTGAGACGACTAATTATATTTGTGCCCACATTATGATATTAGCTGATAACGTCGTGGCCTGACGGTAGCGTGTTGGATCACAGATCACTACCACCCGTGTTCGAATCTCGGCGTGGACATATCTGAAGGGTGTTTCATTTTTTACTTCTCTTCTTTACCTTTGGAGGTCGCTCTATCAATTTAGCTTACCTATTCATATACATATACATATATACATGCATATACATACTTACACATACACATGCATAAACACACATACAGGACGTACACATAAACACATGCCTACAAATGTACGTACGCATACAGTTATTCTGGTAATTGGGAAAACGTTCTTTTAACATGTTGAAGGGAAGGAGATAGAAAAAGCGGATTGACAAAATCAGAAAATGCAGCGAAAATTAGTTTAAGTACTTGACACCAAGGATGGAGATAAAAGACACACCTTGTTTCCACACAGAAACTTTATCAAATATTTTTAATACGATCTGTAATCAGCGCAAAAAGTCCTGCTGCATCTTACGTTGCCTGCATATGAAGCAAGTAAAGAGGCCATTACCCGTTTTTTAAATATAGCTCGCGTATCACTTGGCAGAATGCGCCTCCATTTGTTCCAAATTTGAGGTAAACTGTAAAGAGGTCAATTTTGATTTTTAAAAAGTGGATGTACCACGTTCCACGTGCAAAAGATCAGCTTGACGAATTACTTGAATTTCACGATTGTATTTGAAGGTATTATCAAACGAATGAGGCAGTCTATTATTGGCGAAATCGTACATGAATAACGAGGATTGATATTCGTGCAAGTCTTTAAACTTCAAAATATTGGATTACTTAAACAGAGGTTCAGTATGATTAATATACTTTGCTTTATTTATTGTACGAATTGCACGTTTTTGTGGTAATTCTGTTTTATGTACGACTGATTGGCAAGCCCTCCCCCATCCTAAAATACCATATGTGAGGTGTGGTTGAATGAGTGCCAAATGACAGTGTCCTCAGGCTTTCAACTGATAAAATATGTTTAACCTGTTTGATGGAGAACAAAGCGCGAGATATTTTGCTGTTGATGTGTCTTAAATGGTATTTCCATGTCAGATGTTCATGTAGTAAGATACCAAAAAAAAAAATTCTTCTTTTAACTACGAACTAATTCTTTGTTATCTAGTGTTATTTACTTCAATATTTAGTCTTGTGAAGTGGCAATGAGAGTGTTGGGCTCGTATAATAATGTACTTTGTTTTAGTGGCATTAAGTGATAACTGGTTTGCACAAAACCATTCATAGAGGGGGTTCATTGATACTTTTGCCTCTCTAAAAATCCGAGTCAAGTTTGAGTTTCTGAACTAAAGTGACGTACGTGTCATCAGCAAGAGACAATATATTACTATGTGTTGAGTATAGAATATCATTTACATATATAAGGTGTAGGAGAGGCCCTAGCATGGATCCTTGTGGCACTTCACATTTTATGAAGTATAGCTTGGATTTGGACATTTCAATTTCTACATATTACATTCTATTTGATCCCAAAACCAAAAAATTCACAATTTCCCGTAGTCCATAATGGTTAAGTTTATTTAATAATATTTTATGATTTGTTTACGTCAAAGGCTTTTGAAAGGTCACAAAAGATTGATAAAGTATGTTCTTTTGGTTACTTATTTTTTGCTTCTGCACATTGATTAATTAGATGTAGAATTGGATATATTGTTGAATGTTTATCTCTAAACCCATATTGATGTGTATAAAGTATATCATTACAATCTATAAAACATGTGACTTTATCATACATAATTTTTTCAAGTATTTTAGAAAAGGATGAGAGTATTATAATTGGTCAATCATCAGGCTATTATCAGAATTTGTTAAGATTGGGATGACTTTGGCTATTTTAGTTGCGTGGTTACTACACCTATTTGAAAGGACTAATTGACTATATGTGTAATTGGCTGATGAATTAAGTTTATTGTTTCCTTAAGTAATTTTGTAGGTATATCATCATGTCCGCTACTGAATTTGGGTTTCAGTTTATTTGTAGCATCGATAATTTGAGCGGATTCAATTGGTTCCAGGAACATACTATTAGCATTACATATATTGTGTATATTTGTTCTTTGTTTTGGTACAAGTTTGCATTCCTATTTTTATAAAGTAATGGTTAAATTCTTCTGCAATCTTTGATCTTTCAGTAATATTTTGGCTATTTATACAAAATGAATGTGCAAATTTGATTTTTCATTTGATTTACCTATTGCTTGGTTGAGTATGGTCCGGGTTTTCTTCATATTAAATTTATTTTCATTTAGCACATTTTTATAATAATTAATATGATTGTTCTTTTCAATTTGTTATAGATATTAATGTAAGTTTTGTATAGTTCGATGTTATATAAACTTGGCTTATTCAATTTATTTTTAAATAGTTTAGTTTTGGTTCTTGAGGAAGCCAAAAGACCGGAAGTTACCCCTATATGGTTCTCGTGTAATATATTTTCTATTTGGCTTAATTAATTTTAAGGGCAATGCAGACTCAAAGGCATCCTTGTACAATATCATAAAGACATTAAAGGCATTATTTAGACACTCAATTTCCATACCGTTATCAAAAATGCGGTTGATAAAAAGGTTGTTTAAATCTGACAAGATTTGTTTCAGAAAATATTCTTCTCGTATCTGATGATCGAGAACAGTTGTGCTTTTTATTGTTTACGAAGTGAAATGTTCCAAAATGGTCTGCTATGTCGGTGATTATAATACCCGAGGAACATCTGTTTTCATCCCTAATGTCATTGATATAAATAGGGTCAGTTAAAGTTACAGTTGATGAGAGAAGACGTTATCGAGATAGCCATTTATTTTCCTGTGTGTAAAATATCGGTGTTAAAATCTCCCGTTATGACTGATGTTTTACGCTCAGAGTTTATTATGTCCGTTGTATCAAATAGGTTTGTAGAAAATAATGTTTGCGCTCTGGGTGGGGTGTTTGGGCGATAGATAATTCCCACTGTGCTATGTTTGAACTGACGTCGAGATTATTTCGATGAATAAAGATTCATAAACGTGTGGAATGAACACGCTCTAATCGTGACGCACTTTAAAATTAATACTATTTTCGATAACCCCCCCCCCCAAACGACCAGAGCGACGCCGTGTGAGGATATCATGAAATCCCGGATTTAGTCTAGGGACATCGTCACATTTGAAGACCTCACTAATTGATATATAATCAAAACAGAAATAATTACTTTGAAGCTCGCACAGCGGTTCCCGAAATGATTCGCAATTTGCTGATAGACCTTGACAGTTTAAATGATAATAGCTACACACGTTATTTGCATCCTTTGTCGTCTCACTAAATTAATCAGGATCGTAATAGTTACAACCAGAAGATGCGTCATCAAAAGGTGTGTCTATGCTTTCTTTGTTATCAGAATTTGTTGATTCACACACGCACACACACACGCACGCACGCACGCACACACGCACGCACGCACACACAATATATATATATATAAAATGATAGAACACAATAAAAGTAAGATAAAACAGAAGTGGTCAGTACTTAAAAATACAATAGATTTGGGAAAATAGGAGTCAAAGTGTGCCGAAATCTAAGAGAAATTATAATTAATTTTTAAAGAATCCTTTAATAAATAGTCATTTTCTAATCCAGTTCCGATTAAAAGAGACAATTCGATCTTCAGGAAGATGCCGTGATCCATTGTTAGCGCTACTGAAATTACCAGAATTACTTACAGGTTTCGTGAAAAGGCGAATATTGAAATATTAAGTGAACTTACGATTGCAAAATAGAAAGAATTCCAAACTTTTCAGGCGCATGTATTATTATATCACAGGCGACGGAATTTCCCAAAACGGAATTTCCTCTAATGGGACAATTTCCTTTTAGCGTCTAGGAAATTCTTGTTGTGGCCGTATTTCCCAATTAGGTCCACTATAATGAGAAGATAATCACTTGTTTGTTGAAGGGTCGGTTTTAGTAGCCCATTGAAACAAATCGAATTTCCTTTTCTTAATCAAGAAGGCCTCTCTTCGGGTTAATCAGTATTCCATTTGTATTAGCAATTATTACCTTTTATGTCGTCGTGTAATCTGACGCAATGAAAGTGATAAAAGTGGGCGTTTCAGTTAGGGATGCACGCATTAAATTTGTATAGCTAAGTTAACCCCAACGTCCACTACAACGCTAAATATTGACATAAGTCTCTGTCTAGATTTATTACGTCTATTCTGGTACACATTTTATAGCTATTGTTATGTATAATCGACTACTGAGTAGTCTTGGCTGATGGAAATTGAACAGAAAAAAAAGGTATTACAAATTCCACCTCTATTAACTACACGTTCAATAATTTTCCTATACCAGTGCAACCTAATTACTCATAATATGGGAACAGCTTTGTCCGCAGCTTAATACCCATGGAGATGTCTGCCGGAGTAACAAAACTAGAGACAATGATTATTCTCCTCTCATTTCATTGGTAAAGATAACCTGGTAAATGTCAAACAGCGACTTATTGTCGCCGTCTCTCAGTAGATAACATCACACTCTTACTGTAGCTCAGGTGTGATGACTGACACACACACACACACACACACACACTCTCTCTCTCTCTTGTGTGTGTATGTGTGTATGGAACATTTTATTTTTAGATTAATGTATGCATAGTTGTATTTGTATTTAGATTTATGGAGGTAGGTATCGAAGGATATTTAGATATGTTGATGCTCTGTGCCTGTTGCCTCTTACTATGTACCCTAAAACACACACACACACTTCTCTCTCTCTCTGTGTGTGTGTGTGTGTGTATGTGTGTGTGTGTGTGTGTGTGTGTGTGTGTGTGTGTGTGTGTGATTTAAACATTGATTAAGTAGCAGGTATGAAATGCCGATATTATACATTTCCATGGGGCGTCTAAGCTGCAGCCCATTCTACCCCATAAAACAACAAATCAGATTTAATCATTAAAGGTACATCCAGACAACGCAGCAAATTTACTTATTTCTTCCCTACGTCCATCCTTAGTCATAGCATCACATCATCAGACAATGTACGTAATATTGGTGTTACATTTGATAGCGATTTTAATTTCAGAAAACATATTTCTCTGACATGTCCCTTCTGTTTCTATCATATTCGTGACCTTCACCCTATTCGGCGCTATATTTCTCTCTCAGTCACCAAAACCATTGCTACAGCACTCATTACTAGTAGGCCTGATTACTGCAACTCTCTTCTTTGTAACATTGCATCTAAGGATAGTCTAAAACTTCAGTGTGTTCAGAACTGCCTAGCTAGGATTTTATTATTATTATTGATTGAAACCTATTTATTAAGTGTTGTGCCTGATATGTCAAACCAATCAGAGATGCGATCTAGAAGAACAGAATCATCAATGGCGTGAAAAGCTGCAGATGAATCTAGAAGTGTTAGTGCTGTGACCTTTCCTGTGGCCATGTTTAGTGCTATGTCGTTATGAACGTTTAGTAGAGCGGTTTCTGTAGAGTGAAATTGTTTGTAAGCAGACTGAAAAACATTAGACAGGTGATTAGAGTTTAAGTGAACGTTTAAACGACAGAATACATCTTTTCTAATACTTTTGATATAAATGACAGATAAGAAATATGTTTATAACTGTTTAGGCCATTGACTAGTAAAGGTGATTTCTTAAGAGGAGGGATTACATGGACCTGTTTAAAATGAGAATGGGATATAATATTGATCTGATATCATAAACAGTTCGGAAACCTTTGACAACGGTAACACCAGAGATTGACAAGATAAATTATATACAAGTCGCAATAAATGTACACAATAATCTGGCATCAAAAACAATTGAAACTAAGGAGCTCCTCTGATATGACAGCTCCGTTTCCCCATAAATGGTTTAAGTCTGAGAAAAAAGTCTATGTTAGACATTTAGGGGTGCCTTCATTTCAAGTGAATAGTTCTCATATAGTCCAGACAAAATGGTCACACACAAAGTAGGAGTTTCCATCCCTCAAAATTGAGGAGAAAGGTGAACAGAACGTAGAGAAAAGCTTGCAATATTTTAATAATAAATTAACATAACAGTAATATTATGTTTTCTTCTCTATATTTGGATTTCCCCAAAACGGAATTTCCTCTAATGGGACAATTTCCTTTTAGCGTCTAGGAAATTCTTGTTGTGGCCGTATTTCCCAATTAGGTTCACTATAATGAGAAGATAATCACTTGTTTGTTGAAGGGTTGGTTTTAGTAGCCCATTGAAACAAATCGAATTTCCTTTTCTTAATCAAGAAGGCCTCTCTTCGGGTTAATCAGTATTCCATTTGTATTAGCAATTATTACCTTTTATGTCGTCGTGTAATCTGACATAATGAAAGTGATAAAAGTGGGCGTTTCAGTTAGGGATGCCCGCATTAAATTTGTATAGCTAAGTTAACCCCAACGTCCACTACAACGCTAAATATTGAGATAAGTCTCTGTCTAGATTTATTACGTCTATTCTGGTACACATTTTATAGCTACTGTTATGTATAATCGACTACTGAGTAGTCTTGGCGGATGGAAATTGAACAGAAAAAAAGGTATTACAAATTCCACCTCTATTAACTACACGTTCAATAATTTTCCTATACCAGTGCAACCTAATTACTCATAATATGGGAAAAGCTTTGTCCGCAGCTTAATACTCATGGAGATGTCCGCCGGAGTAGCAAAACTAGAGACAATGATTATTCTCCTCTCATTTCATTGGTAAAGATAACCTGGTAAATGTCAAACAGCGACTTATTGTCGCCGTCTCTCAGTAGATAACAGCACACTCTTACTGTAACTCAGGTGTGATGACTGACACACACACACACAAACTCAGACATGTCGGTCGGTCGGTCGGTCGGTCGATCGGTCGGTCTGCCTGCCTGCCTGCCTGCGTGCCTGCGTGCGTGCGTGCGTTTTAGTGTACATAGTAAGAGGCAACAGGCACAGAGCATCAACATATCTAAACATCCTTCGAAACCTACCTCCATAAATCTAAATACAACTATACATACATTAATCTAAAAATTAAATGTTCCATACCTCCACATATTGATAAATGTGTGCGTATACCTAAGCATGTGTCTGGTCTACTCATCAGCCTGTGGGAACCAGCTAATTCGCTTTTCATACGCGACAAATATGTCACGCCCACAGGAAAGCGGCTACATGCAGGCTACGTACAAAAAGCGGAAGCACGTAAAAACATACCATTTGATACCACAGCTTGCAACAAACAACACGTGCGTGTGGTTCAATGGTGACTTGCTACATACATATCATAAACTATTTTGACACCACAGTTTACATTCAACAGTAATTTTCTGTGGTCCAAAAGAAACCTGTATATAAAGCGTTTCGACACCTCAGATGCTGATCTCAGCTTTATTCTGGGTTCGAATAACTGAATAAATCCTACCTATATGAACCATGTATCAATACACGTCCGACTGGTCTGGCGTCGAAGTTCTTCTCTAACCTAAGTGCAAATTCAAGCCCTATATATAGCCTCAGCGTGTTAACAACATTACAGTTTGTTCATAACAAAGAGAATGTACACTAACACAGTATGGACTCACTAAAGCGATTAAACTAAAATAAAAACAAAGTAGCAATACCGCACAATGGATTATTACTGGACTAGAACGAAATATCGTCTCAAACCTGAGTAAATACTACGATTTACTCGAACCTAACAGCTAACCCTCATACGTTTCCGTTCATCACTAAGGGAACGTTCATTCACGCTTAATTTAGCGTCCCTAAGTATATGCAGTTAGGTGTGGTGGGATCTAAATTAAAGCGCCTATCCACTTGATCTATTTGACCCATGGTCGAGAACAGCGGATTTCAGGCAGATCTCCGATACTGCGAATGACACGTCGGGATTATAATAGCTATACATTTAACAAATTTCCTATATCAGTGTAATCTAATTACTCATAATATGGGAAAAAACTCTGTCCGCAGCTTAATACCCATGGAGATGCCTGCCGGTGTGTGTGTGTGTGTGTGTGTGTGTGTGTGTGTGTGTGATTTAGACATTGATTAAGTAGCAGGTATGAAATGTCGATATTATAAATTTCCATGGGGCGTCTAAGCTGCAGCCCATTCTACCCTATAAAACAACAAATCAGATTTAATCATTAAAGGTACATCCAGACAACGCAGCAAATTTACTTATTTCTTCCCTACGTCCATCCTTAGTCATAGCATCACATCATCAGACAATGTACGTAATATTGGTGTTACATTTGATAGCGATTTTAATTTCAGAAAACATATTTCTCTGACATGTCCCTTCTGTTTCTATCATATTCGTGACCTTCACCCTATTCGGCGCTATATTTCTCTCTCAGTCACCAAAACCATTGCTACAGCACTCATTACTAGTAGGCCTGATTACTGCAACTCTCTTCTTTGTAACATTGCATCTAAGGATAGTCTAAAACTTCAGTGTGTTCAGAACTGCCTAGCTAGGATTTTATTATTATTATTGATTGAAACCTATTTATTAAGTGTTGTGCCTGATATGTCAAACCAATCAGAGATGCGATCTAGAAGAACAGAATCATCAATGGCGTGAAAAGCTGCAGATGAATCTAGAAGTGTTAGTGCTGTGACCTTTCCTGTGGCCATGTTTAGTGCTATGTCGTTATGAACGTTTAGTAGAGCGGTTTCTGAAGAGTGAAATTGTTTGTAAGCAGACTGAAAAACATTAGACAGGTGGTTAGAGTTTAAGTGAACGTTTAAACGACAGAATACAGCTTTTCTAATACTTTTGATATAAATGATAGATAAGAAATATGTTTATAACTGTTTAGGCCATTGACTAGTAAAGGTGATTTCTTAAGAGGAGGGATTACATGGACCTGTTTAAAATGAGAATGGGATATAATATTGATCTGATATCATAAACAGTTCGGAAACCTTTGACAACGGTAACACCAGAGATCGACAAGATAAATTATGTACAAGTCGCAATAAATGTACACAATAATCTGGCATCAAAAACAATTGAAAATAAGGAGCTCCTCTGATATGACAGCTCCGTTTCCCCATAAATGGTTTAAGTATGAGAAAAAAGTCCATGTTAGACATTTAGGGGTGCCTTCATTTCAAGTGAATAGTTCTCATATAGTCCAGCCAAAATGGTCACACACAAAGTAGGAGTTTCCATCCCTCAAAAATGAGGAGAAAAGTGAACAGAACGTAGAGAAAAGCTTGCAATATTTTAATAATAAATTAACATAACAGTAATATTATGTTTTCTTCTCTATATTTGGATTTCTGCCAAATTTCACTTATTTGGCAGGTCTTTATAGTTTATCATCGAAAATGATGTCTTGCTAAAATCTTGAATTTTCAAATGTTTACTTAATTTTCACCATATACGAAATATGCGTATCCACAAAAGATTGTCAACATTTACAACTTGCAGGACGAGAACGAGAAAGTCTATGGATGCTGTGGGTGTGATGATCACTCAGCCGCTGTACTTGCCGTGCACATTTGTACAATGAATTTCTGAAATTTCATCTCCGTTAATAGCGTGCCTTAATTAATTACCGTCTCGATCAGATTTAACCAAATCTTATTTAAAACAACAAAGACATAGAAATAATTTAATTAATCAAGATTTTAAATGGAATTAAATTCTACGTTTAAACCCAAACCCTGATTGTCCTCTCCCAGTTGATTCTAATCTTATCAGGAAAGCGATCATTTTAACCTGGAAATTTCTCACTAAGGATAACCATAAACCACGAAAGGGTCGGTAACAATGTGTCTACCGAACAATACCTGGAATATATCGGAACCATTATCTAATCGCACTCATCAAAGGCCTTTCGTGCGACATATTTTCAAACCTAAATTTGTCTTCATAAACGCTGAAATGTTGTCTGTATATAAATTTATTTGAGAAATACACCAACCGAATCACTGACAGCCTGAAAACAGAGCATTCGAAAATGAAGTCTCTGATTAGAAAATCGGGCGATTCCGTGGTAACTGGTAGCGCATTTGGAACTCAGATCACTACCACGTACCGAGTTCGAATCTCGGCGTGGGCCTATCTGAGGGGTGTTTCATCTTTGACTTAGCTTCATCGCCCCATTTAACCTACCATGTGCGCAAAAGTGGCCGTAAAACATCAATCTGAATAGAAAATCGGATAATGGAAAATATTGACGTAGTAAGCAATAAAATCGCTTGTAATTGACTAGTGTCCAGATGTAGTAATAATACTCATCAATAGACAGATGTTTTGGAAGTCATCCAAATGAAACTGTGAGGTGTTGTATGATGACAGGGCTTTATATATTGTTTAAACCAAATTAATGACAGTTTTGGTAATAAAATTAACAAATTTGGAAAGGAGATACGATCAAAAACATCATAACATTGGAAAAATACAACCAATTTTTATCGTTATATGATCATAGTATCGAGAATTAGAATATACTTTTCAAAGTTGAGAAATATAATAGACGAGGCAGAATTTGTGAAAATATGTATATTTAAAGTGCTGATGGCGAATGATGTTAATTTATGGCATACAAGCCTTTTAAGGGTAATGAAGGGTGTTGAACTCAAATCTGCTGTATGCCAACCTACAAAAAATGGCGGATAATGCCTCAGAATTGAGAAATCCAATTTTGACTAGGCAAGGTAGAAACTTTAATGAAATGTGCTTTTGTAGGTTTTTTATATATGGGAAATCCAATGCCATATTCAGTTTTGGGATCAAATGTCAAGAAACTGCTGTAATGGTATGTCATTGTAATGACTAACAATGGTATAATCAACCCTGTGTTCTTATTTACTGCAACTCCGAGTTGATCTACCGGTGACTGAAAACATGGTTAAGGGCACAGACCGCACTCTAAAAAGACCGGCGTCACTGGAGCCACAGTTATGCCTCATATGCCAGAAACACAATAAGCAAAAGTTCATGACAGTTAGTAGTGCTGGTCTCCAGTCAGTTGATACTATTAGGCAACATAGATCGAAATTACAGAATGAGAATTTCCGAGATGCCAGGTAGGAATTAAAGCTCTTTGAATTGATTCGAGTTATTTAACCTCAACATTGGTTACATATTGGACAAATGCGGCTGAGGGGCAACTGGTTAGGAAAATATCCCACAAGCATAGGTGTAAACCGGACTCCAACCTACAGCCTGGATGTTTGCGGTGCAGTTCTCTATAAACTGCACCATTCAATGGCCTTACTACAGTTCTCTGTAACTTCTGCTGTCGCGTGCAGTTATTGGGCGATGCTGAATCAAACATACCAATAGCTAAAATCAAAATAATTCCTTGTCTTGTAAACAAATATATTTCTTGCTATAATAAATATCACACACACACACACACACACACACACACACACACACATGTGATGCATAACATTGTCAAAAATTATTATAAAAATATATATTTGTTAACAAAAGTTATAATAATGCTCATAACAACAAAAGTCATAAAAAAGCTGTTGTATATTATTAGATAATATTAAATTATACTCAACATTTTATGATTTAAATAACAACAGATATTTCCTAAACAAACTGCTACTTTTATTTCTCAATCTTATAAATATTTAAATATTGGTTAAGTACATATATATGCATTATAATTTTCAAAACTGTTAACTATTTATGTAGACTTATGCTGTAATCTGCATGAAATAATGATAACAATTGTATGAAGCATATAAATATATAAAATAGTTTTTCAGATGATTAAAAAATAACAAATGGTTCAGTGAAGTCATGAATGTGTAACAAGAATGTTAATTTACATTAAATGAAAAAATAGCAGAAAATATGACACAACTATAGGTCAACATTTACAGTAATACACATCATGTTTCAAATGTTCTTTCAGGCACCACAAATAACGGATATTATTCTGAAGGAAGACATCATTTGGAAATAGGATAAAATCTTTGATCCCGATAAAACATTTAGTGTACGATAGTTGGAAATGAAACTAGATCAAACTAATTCTCTGGCCATTGTAACAGTTCTTTCATTAATTTAACCGGCAGCGGAAGTCGAAATACTTGTCTCATGGGCACATATTGTAATATTGCCCTCCTGCATAAAGCAGTTAAACTCATTTCCGGTCTCAGCTGCCAAATTCTTATTATTCCATCTGTAGCACAGGTAGCTAACAAAGCACCTGTAATTCATAAAAACAAATTAACTATATATTACAAAATTAAAATACAATCAATTACAAAAATTCAACTCATTGATTATAAAAGTTTGTCCACTGTTAATTAATTTTAACAGGGTTCTAAGATATTTTGTGCTATTTAAAATCTGACTCAAGATAATTATGTTGTACCTTGATGTACCAAAATATTCATCTTAAGATATGTTTTGTATGAAGATACAAACGGAGATAGCTTTTACCTGTTGATGAATACGACAAGTGAAGAAGATCAGGCCTTTTGCCTTGAGCATTGGGAACCATTTGGCTGTCGGGATCCGATCTTGTCAAATCAAGAGTGTACCGGATTTCAACAGAGTCCGGATCGACAATGTTTATGATGCCACTGGAAAGTGCAATGGCAAGAATGTGACCTGTGGGTGAGAACTTGATGGATTGGATTGCTGCTTCAGCTTGAAAATGATAACCTTTCACCACGGATTTGTCATCAAGATCAAATAAATGTACTGCGTTGCCTGTATCACAGAATGCCAAGTATCTGTTTAGGAAGCGTGGATCAAAGTCAAAGCAGCGTTCATTTGCTAGGATCACATCTGGCTGCTGTGGAATGCCAGGAACAATGATGCACACAGGCTTTAGTTCATAGCGTGTCACCACGAACAGTTGGCCGTGTGAAGAGCCACAAGCAATGTATACTCCATCTGGAGAAAAGATGCACTCGAATCGGACCTGATTCCTCAGGTCTGTCTTAAATCCGGGACAAATCCAGTGGCAGTTGATGGCAGCCTGGATGAGAAATGAAGAGTCACCTAATAAGAAGGTCTCTAGTTTTATGCAGTCCGAGCAGCGAGACATAGCTGCCAAGTATCCACCATTTTGTGTTACAGCTGTGCAATAAAATGTGCAACCCAGTGGGCTACTGTGCCTGGTCTGTAATGAGAAACGAATACACAGGGAATACTAACTGTTTGATGTGGAATGAGTGTGCATGCACATTCAACTCTAGTTAGGATATATAACAAAAAGCAAGCATAGGCCGATAAAAATGTGCTTGATGTAGGTCATATTCTTATAAACGTGTATTTGATGTATGTCATATGTGCTTAAAATACTGTGCTTGATATGTGCCCATACAGCTTACCCTGGAGCAGTTTGTAAGATGCATTATGTTGATGCCACCCTCACCAGCCCATGTAAGCATATTACCATTTGGATGCACAGAAATGTTGGGCAAAGCTGGTGTCTGTGTACCTTTGATAACCCTGCATTCTGAAAAAGGCATAATATATATATATATATATATATATATATATATATGTAAAACCATATGATAACTATGTGAACAGTTTATGATTCAAGCAAGAGCAGTGGTTAATGTAGTACTTACCAAGTGTGTCATCATAATTCAGTGTGTACAACAATCCATGTACACGAGGACATGCAGCCATTGGTGCATATCCTGGCCTGTCTAATAATGCCCCCATACTTGTTACAATAGTACGTTCCGTATGGGGCAAAAATACCACATCTGGCCACCAGTACAGATTATCTGGGTTTTCCTTTAAAAACTTCACCCCTGAAAATCACAGACGGAGCACAAATTAACACTTTTGTGCACATGGTTGGCCAAATGGGTTGAGCGACCTCCAAAGGTAAAGATGAAACACGTACCCTTCAGATGTGCGCACCCTGAGATTCGAACCCAGGTGGTAGTGATCTGTGGTCCAATGCGCTACCAATTAGGCCACGGAGGCGCTCTAACATGCAGAGGTTGATGCTAGAAATTATATATGGACTAGGTGAGTGTGAAAACAGACTTCACACAAATAAAACGTCTTCTCGTTTCCTCACTCTTACCTGGTGGCAGACATCTATAGAATGATATTAATTCTCCGGGTGGCTTTTTCCATTTCTCATGTAATACTTGTAAACAATGGTTCGGCAAGTACTTCCTGCCATGGGATTTCTTTAACTGAATGACTTCTTCTGATAGATCTCCATCCAACTGGTTGCCCATTGCTTGTTATTAGTTTTAAAAGCCGACTTTCATGACAATTACCGTGACGTTCCACAAGTATATTTGCATATTTTCGTCTAACAAATAAACGTATACAGATACCATCAGTCTGGGCTAGTACTAGTAGTAGTAGATCTAGTACTGACTCACTCAGTGAGTGGGGCCTAACTTTAAATGTAATAAATCAATATTATTCGGTTTAATACTGATTCTCTATATCTAATAGCATCCATAGATTATCATTATGTGATCTATTACAAAAAGGTATGTCTTAATCACTAGACGACACATCACTTATCATGTTAATGTGATGAATTTGTGAAGTTCTTTACTGTAAAACGCTGATTGACAGATTATGCTGGCGTTGTGAACGTAAACAAGCCTTTACTGGAATGAGGCATATTCGTAACCACACCAGTCCGTATCACACACTTTCTTGATACCAGATTTACGGAGTAGTGATGGCACAGCCTGTTAAAAACTACGGTCAAGTCTTGTTTTCTATGCAACACATTTCTTAATAAATGGATCACGCTCCCTAATCCAATGTTTGTCTAATCGGAACTTCAATGTATTTAATGTGAGACTGTCTACTACCTGCGCTGGTAGCCCGTTCCAATCGTTTGTCACCGGATCTCTAGGCTACATATGTTGCCTCAAACTTGATCTTGAGCGGCGCTTCACTAGCTTGAGGTTATGCCCTCTGGTGTTTGATATGTCAGTGGGTTCCTATAGCTTATAATGTATAAATAGTGTAAATCTTCGTTAATATAAGAGTGCGTGTAAATAAATGAGAGATAGCAGATTACATGAGACATTATTAATTAAATTATATATATATATATATATATATATATATATATATATATATATTTCTTGAAGGCTTCATTGCTGTATATGTTCTGACATATTAATAAATAATCACTATTCGGTTCAAAGGCCACCATTCCAATTTATGGTAGCAAGTGGGCCCTAAACTTTGAGATGCGTATCAGCTGTGTCGTCAACATCACATACTCTATATGATAGTGACATATATCGGATATAATATATATATATATATATATATATATATTAAAATACACCAGTTTATCAATATTTACGATGAATTGTACAGCCAAATGAACTCCGAAAAATCTACTTTGTTGCTACTGGGACAAGGGCCACATACAAAAGGAACTTCTACTTTGATGGAGCTGGAATCTCTAAGGAAGATATACATATAGGAAGGGATTGGTTCAAATGTTGGCATATTGTTAGGTGACCGGAAAGAAAGTCACAGGAAATAAAGTAACAGGGATCATATCGAAAAGGTCATCATAGAACCCCGACAGCCATATATATATATATATATATATATATACTTGACCATTTCAGGCATTTCCTCCATCTCTTTGTTTTACGAGTTGCACGTTCTCCGTACACGAAATTATGATGGTAGATTTTAATGCGGCACCCTTTTACTGGATATAATTTCAATTTTAAGAGATACGCGATTCTAGAGAAAGCTGGAGAAGATATTGAAACCAACTTTAACCTGGAGCATTTTATATGTTGCTGATGTGAAGCTCAATATTTAGCAGCAGATCTCAGCACGTTAAGAACACTGTGACTGAAAACCCTAATCGCTGTAAACATATGACCTGTCCAATTACAGATCCATGCACGAGATGAAGTCATTGTCTTTTAGCTATTTTTAATTACCACTAAACATGACCAGTCACAGACCCATGGAGAAGATGAAGCCATTATCGATATCTTTCATCTAGCTTTACCACATAAGATCTGAACAGTCCTTTACAGTAAATGAAACAGATATTAATAAATATTATCTTCTGAGCTGAATATATTTTATCTGTGAACCCCCCCCCTCCCCCCTAAATTCTATTGTTATACCATTTCATTCAATTAGTGATCCGGAATGTGTATGATTTTCCTTTGCGATCCTAATATTACCAATAATAATAATGTAGAATTATTAAGATTCCTTTACTAGTATAGGAACCATTCAAAGTCGCTTTACACCTTCGCGTAGACGTCCGACATGAGTTATAATCAGCAGCTGGTAATCAACAGCTGATATCAGCATTTTCATTAAGTAGTTGTTCAAAGTCTATGTAATCTCTTGTCTTACTTGCTTCATGTTTTTCTCAAGCTCGCCCAGTTGCTTCATATCCCTTTTTCTCGGCGCGCTGCAGATTTTCAAAAAAGTTCGTTTCCTAATGTTGACGGAAACGGACCCTACAATATTTAAATGAAGCTCAGTTTACTTTGAGACGGATTTATTACTCGAAGGCTGACAGACTATCCACAGTTCATACAGAAACGTACCGGGAAAGTAACCTCAGCGGAAACGGTGTCACTTTTAGCCTGGCGTACGCACAGAGATGGTCATGACATAACATTTCTTTTCTATTAGTCAATGAATCAGCTATTGATGTTGACAGTCTTCCTGGGGATTTTGTGTCACATGTCAGTGACATGACTAGGTCAGTGATGACTTATTTGTTAGCGAGACGAGACATAGCGTCTTCTCCGAGTTACCATTTGTGAGAAAGTCGATCGTCTGCTTCAAACAGAGGTGTCTGTAATTTACGTCCAGTGTGTTAAAGATGATGCTTATTGTGCTAACAGATTCCTGTTAGTGAGCCCATGATAGATAGGATATAACTGGTAACAAGACAAATCGTACCCATACCTATGACAACTCGTACATATACAAGACAACCCTACCCCAATCTGAGACAACTCGTACGCCCAATCTGAGACAACTTGTACCCGCTTCTGATCCCTGTTACTATATGGAATAAATTATATCTGTATATCACTTTATTACTGAAATACGTTTTGGGGTCAATTGGAGCCAAGCCAAAAAGGCGTTTTATCACATCAAATGTATCTATCACCATTAAACTACACACAAGGCTTTCCATCAAATGTACAATTAAAGTATTTGGAAAATGATAAATAAATATTTGTGTCCACGCGCAACATCCATACCATATGCAATCAACGTGAAACGAGTGAAACCGAATTAAGAAATGTGCTTTATTCTAAATAGTTACAGTGTATGGGTGTCACAAACTGGTCTTCCTTAACTTCAAAAGCTTCTCAACAAAACTGAAGTAATTATACTTTATGTCATATTCCATGTCATACCAGTAATTCACTGAAAAAGAAAACATTACAAAATGATATCTCTCACAGTTCCAAAGTCTAACGTAATTTACTTGTAATAAAACAATGAAGTATTAGCAATATCCTTGAAAGTTGTAATTTTAACATAATGTGTTATGGAAGTTCTCCATTACAAATGTATTGGCCTATTATTCATACTGTTAGTAATGCAAGTCATGTTTGAACAATCAGACGAGTCTGTTGGGAATATTCGAGTAATTCTCATTCAACGTAGTCCCGGCTGCATCTTCAGTTCTTTGAGGCAATCATATTAATTTGAAGGAATCCCCCCCCCAAGCTAGATTTTAGTATTGCGATACATAGTTTCACCATGTATACTAACACAACCATCAATATTTGCTCATTCTTTCTCTGTCCATTGTCACATCTCTGTGTTTCTCATAAATATTTCCAATGAACCTAAACATCAACAAATATTTAAGGCTTTTCTACCAAAGATCTAGGTGTATACTTTATGTTATAATATAAAGGTAACTTCATCAAAATAAATAGAGTTGTTATGTTTGTTATAATATAACATCATTAAAATAAATAGGTATATGCATATTGTGTGAGTTTTGGTGACTTTCTGCATTAGTCTAACTCACAAATGAAATATACACATTTTATATCCAGATGTACAATGCATCTTTGGATGACTGCTGTTCTTACAAACACTTAATTAAATATGTATTATTTAAATAATTATTATTATAATTGTGTGTTTAGAGAATTGTGGGTTGGTTCATTTACCAATGATTAATTATATTTGAATAAATACTTGGATGACATCTTTGCTGTCTAGCTAATATAATTTTTCATTAATTTATCACCATTCAATCAATGGTTGTCTATATAAATCTTTATATCAATCAACAGATTAATGGTGATAATTCTCAAAAAATAGCTACTGAGCAGCTTGGTGCACGCCCCGATATATTCAGACATACCTGCTACGCATCCATGCGACTGCTGTACATGATGGTACCAAAGCGAGGGCAAGTATAGCGTCTCACCGGCGTGTACCGTGACTGTCACTGGGTGCGTCTTGGAATAATCTGGATACTTATCCAGATCTGGATCTATTGGATCAACTGGAATCCAGGGTACCTTACAAAAGAGTATCATGATAAGTATTGTTGGTATACGAGAGAAATATGAAAATATTGGAGGAAATGCGGCATCAGACAGAATGACATTATATCCTAGCACATTTATTATTATAACACACATTATTATGTAATGCAGATTATATTTTTATCCTTCAAGTTACTTAAAAAGAAAACTTTATTTCAGATACTGAATATTATGTTGCATTAATAAAGTAAAGTTTGATTATAATACAAAAGGATATATTTAGCAATACTCCCTATAAATAATAATCTGTTGTAATATAATAATAATGTAGATTTAATAAAGTGCCCCTATTAGCAGGAGCCATTCAAGGGCGCTGTACAAATAATATTTAATATAATAATACCCAAATAATATGTCTGTAAAAACCCTATAGGAGATTTAAAAGATAATTATTATTTAGTTGTGAAAGCGACCTTGAACAGTATATGTATATCATGTATCATAAACACCAGTGAACAATTTGCTGAATCTGATACTATATGAACAATTTGTTTATTACCTTTTATAACAATATCAATAAGCAATAATGTCCATCCGATATAAATATTGATAGTAATTCAACTGACAACATAAAATAACCTTTCAATTTATCCATTATCATTCCAAATCAAGGAATTTCAACTTCCGGTATCAGAAATGGTTATCCAGAATCCTTTAGCCGTTACTAAATATTACCACATTACCAATCACCCACCGAGCAGCTAACAATACTAATATATCAAAGCAACTAAATATGATAAAACTGGATTGAAAAGTTATCATCATCATCATCATCATCATAATATTTTGGGGGTTTATCTTTAAATACATTCAACAATGTACACGATCCATCATATATTATAATGCACAATTTTATCAACTTAAATCGAAATTTATCAATTCAAATTCAACTTTTCGAAAATACTTCAATTATAATTTACAATTTTAACATCGGTATTGAAATATATAAACAAATCCAGTTTTTAAATTTAAAACTAATCACTAATCTGAAAGCTAAAGCGATTATAAACGATTTCTCGATTTAGTAATGATAAGAAGTCGGTCGAACCTCTCCCGTTTTTTCATCATCGATTATATCAAAAACTCCATCATCGCGTTCTTTAAAAACTGCTGCTTGGAAGGGTTCTGAAAGTATATTTATTCCTGATACACCATGCCTGAATTTAACCACTCAATCCTGTCACACACACACACAGAGCGATGAAATGCCCAGATATGAAATTACCATTTTTAATTATGACTAAAAAAGTTATTAATGCTTTAAGATTTCTCTGATTCGTAAATTTAACAAGATCACCACGATTTTCATCATCATCATCATCATCATCATGACAACTATCAAAATAATCATCAATTTACTATCATTTCTCTGTCATCATAAATGATAAAGCGACTGACCATAAGGTATATGACATTGGTCTGTTGGTGGGAGCAATGTGAAAGTCTTGTAACCAGACACAACACAATAAAGGTTTTCATAATGATCCTTATGCACTGAAATGAGAAAACAAAGATGTTTTATTAGACAATGTTCAAATATGAAATATAACGGATGGTGATTGTGGAAAAAAGGTAAAGTCGATCTTTCAAAGACAAAATGTTACTTACTAGATGTGATGGCTCGCTCATCACCCAACCAGAAATTAACTGCATCCGGAGCCTTGCCTAGAAGTTAGTTTGTGTACCTTTAATTAATAAGCCTAATTTATGCAAATGTAATGTTTTATGTATGTGCGGAAATACTTTATAAACAACTTTAAAGCTTGGGTAAAAACACATATTTCACTGCGTTCATTATTTAAGTAACAAGCTGGAATTGTAATTTATAGAAAACGATTATACCACATAAATATATAACTCTATAGAGATCAGTATACCTGAATCTCAAGAAACCTCCATAATCTCAGCGTGTGTGTATTTATTTATATATATATATATATATATATATATACTCCTTTGTATAAGAAATTTACATACATTATAAGACATAGCATTTTTGGATAAATCAAAGGAAATTGCATAGAACCTATTTATAAGTCGATTGCCAAAACAAAATGTTTGTTATTAAGAACAATATGCAAAAAGAATTAGTCTTAAAATATGAAAATTAATTTTAGGATATCGTTTGATCAGCTAATTGGCTCAGAATATTATGTCAACTCTTAATTTTCTTGCCGTGCTTGGTGGTTATTTTCACACCTAAAGTCGTTCCAGACAATATACCTGGTCATGTGATGTTGCATGTTAGCATTTACTGAGCAGACACCGAGTGAACTTATCACGAATATTTCAACTCAAGTGTGAATTTCATATATGAAAAAATGATAGAATTATGACGGTTGAAATATTCTGTGAAATAGGATACGTCAGTGTCCAGATTACCATTGATATACATAACTTGTATTATTTTCCACGATAAGTTTATTAGTTCATCAATCAACTCCATCGAATAATTTTGCCTTTGGGTGTTACTCATGTAGAAGATGAATAGCCTTATGTTTAATATATGACAGTACTATTTCATCATTTTATACATAAGTATATATTATACGGTATATATATATATATATATATATATATATATTGCATAATATACCAAAAAATCTTAATGTGTGTATATAATTATTATTAATAATTACCAAACGTTTCAGTGGCCCAATCAATATCAGTAGCGGCATCCGGTATTAGGTCTTTGAACTCATCAGTAAAGCTTGAGTTTTGCTTCTGGATATAGAAGATGCCATTAGCCTTGACCTTGCCTTCAACTATGTCCAGAAATGAGCCAAAGGTCATAACCCTCTCCTCTGGCATAACAAACCTGTTCTCAAATACAGCATCGGCATAGCCATTTGGTGTCACTGCCACAGTAACTCGTTTGTCGCCAATCTTCTTCCTGGTTATCGAATGACATAACGACAGATAAAAATGTCCCTATCATAAAAATGTCCCTATTTAGTGTCGAAGTAAAGAAGCAAAGTATAAACAGTGAAATCTCACTAATACAAGTGGCTTAGAAAACAAAGTTATCTGTAGATCTGGCTACAGCATCATATAATTCTATGTTAAACAATAGCTCAAACTAATAGTTATTCAACATGTTTTATACGTCTATGCAAGTTTTAATTAACTGGCTTTCACATGGTTCCCACAGCCAAGGAAATATTATTTTCTAGGACATTTCCGGGACATAATAACCATTTTACAGGACAAAATATATAAGATTTAAAGGTAATAAATCAAGATATGGGGGAAAGCTTTTCATGTTTATTCAATACATGAGCGATTATTGACATTTTTTATGGTACAGCCTCCTCCTCACCCCTTCTAGCTGTCTGATCCACCAACTTTTATTTAAATTTTACCTGACATGGGATATCAAGACTCTTTTTCTTCTACAATTGAAGTTCTCTTCTACATGCATAATACTTATTCATGGGCTTTTTTGTTCTAAGTAAGTGGACATGGACATTTTCACAGGCAATATTTTTTCCAGAACATTTTCGCAAATTTCAAGGACATTTCCAGGACCTGGAAAATGAATTTGTTATTTTCCAGGTTTTCCAGAATGTGTGGGAACCCTACTTCACTGCACATTAAATTGGTGCGCTATAGGAAGAATGTGAGGAAAAATACTATAAATAGAGTTTCAAAACAAAATTAGTAATACCTTAGATACTCATTATTCCATAGTTTCAGTGCTGGCCAGTCTGTCATAACATCCCTTATTATGACTGGTTTATTAAGGCTAACCCAGTCCCTGGAGAAAGTCAGAGGACTCGGAACATCGGTCAGTATGGGAATCACACTATCTAGATAAAACTCTGCAAAAATTTAATATTGTACATATATCCACATACATGTATGTACCTGTAGACAGACATACCATGCATATATATATATATACCTGTAGACAGACATACATATATGTACCTGTAGACAGACATACACACAGATACAGACAGATAAATTATGTGTTTGTTTGTGAGTGTGTTTGCATCTGTATTTATGTGTGTGTCTCTGTGAGTATGTGTGTATATATATGTGTGTGTGTGTGTGTTATGTACCTTTGGCTCCCTGAGCTAATTCTGTAAGACAATCTTCAAACATTTCCCTGTCCATCGTTTGACATCATAACTGGAATAATTTAGTAAATAATCATGAATGTTGGAAGGGTCACATACACTTTAAATAATAAATTTACACTTTAAATGTAGTGTATATAGTCATGTGATCACTAACACTTTTAACAATGTATAGCTTTAATGATATATTACAGAAAGACTTCAAGTTTTTAGAGTGTTCAAATTAGACAGTAATTCTACTTTTAAAATATAGAATTAAAAATAATATACAGTTAGAATCCGTTAATCCAACAAGATTTGTCACATTGTAATATGTTGGATAAATGAGAATGTCGGAATATCAAGTCTGTGACATACCAGTAGTCTGTGTCACACATTTTTAAATCATAAAGATATACCTCCACATTTAAACCAATATTCAATAACCATGCGCAATAATACGGAATGGCATTGAAGCCATTGATCATTTTGTTGTTTGTTAATTACACACACTATAAAGAAATACTCGTGTCACTCAAGATCTGCTCATTGGAAAGATTACAAATTTGTGTTTGTAATTAGCCATGAATGATTATGATTAGCTATGAGATAGCCACATGTAATGGAAGCATCGTGTGTTAGTGTGTATGGTCAAGGACGATTGTAATTGGTTACCATACAGCAATTATCGGGTGTGGGCGGGTTAATTAACCATTACTGACAACATTTCGGTGTGTCTTGCATGACTGAACTAGCGGAAATATTTGGCAACATTAGGTCATCTTACATTAAAAAGTAACATTCTGTTGGCGAAATGAAATGTTGGAACGCGGAACATGATTTTGTCGGATTAAAGAGTCATTTATAATGGAGCTAAATCCATCACAGGCAATAATGTGTCGGATGGTGGATTTGTCGGATAAACGATGTCCGGATTAACAGATTCTGACTATATATGTAAACAGCATAAAAATCATTGTACCTAGTAAATAAATAAGCAATAATAATTCACTATACAAAAAGATACACAGATGTGACAGCTGGTGATTAACACAAAGGTTGACTTTCTTCCATAAAAACTATTTTCTTAATCCTGGATGCAAACCTCAAGTAAAAAGTGATTTGTCAGTAGATGTTTAATTGCCAGTGTTCCAGCTAGGCCATTACACTGTGGCACAATACCCTGCCCCTATTTAACTGTACCCTGTATGTTTTATTTTGCGCCCTGTGTATTTATAGGGCACCCGGTGTTATCGGTAATTATGATATTGTCACAAGCTCCATTTCATGAATATTAACTAAATGCCAAAGTTAACTAACAAACTCATTTCTTATGATGTCCCCTCAAAAATATATGTCACAGGTAAAAGTGCCTTCCATCTGCCAACTGCACCTTGTACTTTTCAAAACCTAGCTGGAACACTGATTACATACATAATAATTATACCAACAATTTCCTCTAACTGACCACCTCTAAATGCTCTGTCTAAAATTCCTATTTTCTTTTAGAATTTTATTAAAAGATCCCTATAATGGAACAGTTGTAATTTTTACAACAAAAAACCTTCTTGAAATAAAAATATTCATTGATCGTCCAATACCAAATTTAGTGAAATTTGTGCTTATCGATCCAACCAACTTTAACTGGTGAACTGTTCAAGTTGTGAATTATGCAAGTGACGAATTGTGCAAGTGACGAATTATCTGAGTGGTGAATAATCTACTTATAGATACTCCAGTCGACACCAAAAATAACATGACATTAGGATCGAATATTTGTTACATCTAATAAATCAGTCTGTAGTTTATTATTATATACTAAACCTTAGGGTAAACATTGTTACATTGTACTGGATCTAACCCGTAAAGTTTTGACGAACAGAACAGAGAACTTCAGAAGCCCACATCATCTGTGACTTCTGTCTGATCATGGGCATGGCACATGTTTATCATTACGATTAGACTATAAAAATAATATTATGAGATTTACAGTTTAGATCTAGAAGTCTATTATTTTAAAGTCTACTGGTAATGTTACAATACTGTATTGTATCATTGTTTAAGCTAACTCACCGATCAGCTGACGGTGTAATCTCGTATTTAATTATGTACGTGTAGACAAACCGTTTACCAAAACAACACGTTGATCACGTTATGACTGGAAATCCCAAGTCGTGCCTTCATTCTTTGTCGTCAGGCGGCAGCACCATAAGCGATATTATTAGACAAGCCATTATAATTATTTATAATGATGTATTTGCCGTGGACAGGTAAACTTCATCAATGTTAATTTTATGCTAATAAGTTAGACATATGTGTGTTGCAATGTACAAGACGGGCATTTAGCTTATTTCTGTCTAAGTAGCATCCGTTAATATCTAAATTATTGTCGAGTCCCCGCAGTTGAATCCCAGAATGAATTTCAGATTTTCAAACCATCAACTGAAGTCGACTTAATTGTAGCCTGGCTAGCTTCTTCAAGAAAATGGTTCGAACCCGTGAATTAGTCGACGATACGTATATATACTGAAGGTCTAAATATATGGGAGTTTTGTCGTTTCTTTTTATCCTTGCGATGCTTTTTAGTCGCTGAATATTAGTTTTCTCTGCTATTAAGTTGATTATAGTGAATTAATGACAAAATCTTGTTTCTATCCGATCAATTTTAACTAAAGGAATGTTGTGTTCCAATATAAATGATCCACGACGATCATCCACATCAGAGTAAAATCTTTCATGTCGCTCTGAAATTGATGTTTTATGGTCACTTTTGCACGTGGTAGGCTAAATGGACCGAGCGACCTCCAAGGGTAATGAGGCGAAGTCAAAGATGAAACAACCTTCAGCCCACGTTGAGATTCGAACACGGGTAGTAGTGATCTGTGGTCCAACACGCTACCGCTAGACCGCGGAGGCGTCCAATAAACGATGTGAATAATTACGATGAGTGACATTGAAAGTGACAATTAAAAAGTGCATAATATAGCGTGATTAAACATTAAAAGGCATGAACATATTGCACATATTGCACATATTACGAGCACGTATGGGTCCAGCCCATTGTTTAATAAATTGTTTAAATTGGTGTAAAGTGTAAGATTGAAACACACTTCAGATATACCAACACCGAAATTCGAACTCACGTGGTAGTGATCTGTGATCCAACGCGCTACCAGTTATACCACGCAGCCGCTCTGAAAGCAGTGAGCAGAATATTTTTATGTTTCGGGCGTTCTGTTGTGTGTCTTTCACACAAAATATATGACACAATCCAAATAGACTTTCACGGTCACTTGCCACATTCTGGGCAATATATAGTAGTCTATATTTCGGTACGAGTGCTATCATGTCCTTCCCGCATCGTTGTTTGTAACTTTATTTCTACATATTCATAATGTTTATATCCGGGAGACATATCGGGACACTGTTTGCAAATCCGGAATACGTTATCTCACTGAGGCATTGACCTAAATATAAAACTAGACCGAGCAATCACTGGTGTTTGAATGGGCCGCCATGACCAAACAGCGCCGACTTCCGGTAGGTGAAACAGCAACGTCGAAGCGACTGCGCTTCGAGTTTTGAACCTACGAATAGGGACATTTATTGTGATGCGTGCATTATAATTTTGGTGTGCAGACAATCTGTACTATTCCTCTCCTATTATATGCCAATGTCGTTTTATGCAAGTCCGTAGATCTAGTTTAATTGGGATCAAACGCCAGAGATATGCCGGGGGCTAAATATAATAACCGTTGAGCTTAATTTCCCGCAAAAAACCCCCCGCTTTAACAGTTATTTTAAACGTGTTCTTTATACTTACCGATGAAAAGACACCCCGTTTGTATTACTTCCACGCACACGGCTTATGCAACCATCCATACAACAATAATTCACCACGTTTATAAACCTGATTTTTCCAGTCTGCGTTCCTATTTCCTCGACCGGAAGTTGGGACCTGTTTGCCATCAAATCGGCGGCCGTGTTCGGTCTAGTTTTCTTTTAGGTCAATGCATTGGGGTATCTAAATAGTCAACAAGGGCGTTAATTAGTCAAATAGAGACAATCCCGTCCCAGATTAATTCATGTTCAGATGATGATGATTGATGTTTTACGGCCACTTTTGTGGTCTGGTTGGTAGACCACTGAGAGGCGCCCGGCGGTTAACTTGGGAGTTGCTGCAATTAAACGTCAGTAAATCTGCCAAAACTCTACTTCTACGCCCTTATTTCAGGCATTTGTTTCCTCCTGGAATGCGGATTATTTGACATGTACCTGAACATGAATTGGGGGCGCCTCCGTGGTCTAGCGGTAGCGTGTTGGACCACAGATCACTACCACCCGTTTTCGAATCTCGGCGTGGGCATATCTGAAGGTTGTTTCGTCTTTGACTTCGTCTCATTACATTCGGAGGTCGCTCGGCCCATTTAGCCTACTTTGTGCACAAAGGTGGGCGTAAAACATCAATCATCATCATCATCATCATTATCCTATGGCAGAATATTATAGCTGTTGGGAGAGTTAAAAGGTGACGTCATCATTTCCATCATAACGTCCGGATCGGAGAGATCGGTGGTCGTTCTTGGGAATTAACGAGCGAGTCATTTGGCTAGCTTTCTGAGTAAACATCCCACAAGCACGGATATTAGTCGGGTTCAAACTCTTACTTGGAGATTTGCAACGCAGTGCTATGCATACTGTGCTGTTGTAGCCCCATATGCTATTCTTGGTAGTGTAAAGACAGACTTTAATGCTGATGAAGATAGACTCAGCGGTCTTGCTGTTCTGATGAATGTTGTACATGTAAACATTTAAACAACAGTATCTCTCAGATGTTAGATAAATATCATAGAAAACATGACACAGCTTAGAGTAGGCCTACATATATACAGATATAGGCTTGTAATTTCGATCACATCACTCTTTGAGTGCGTCTAGTGCAATATTATGCATTCTAATTGGACGATTCCACCGCCCAAATAAATTGACGTCATTCTCACTTTCATAAGCAAGCTGTTGTCTGCCGCATAAAACATTAAGAATGTAGCTCAGTTATTGGTATAGTTCAGAAAGCTGAGGACTATAATTTCGATCAGTATGCTTGGAAATTCGTGTCGGCCCCCTTGGAGGCTTGATCAGTGAGCTGCAGCTGGTGTGATTATATTGGATTTGAATCATCCCTCTTTTTCGTTCAGGAGCCGTCAAACTTGCCTTTATAAGAGGAGCCATATATAGGGGGTCTGTTTACGAATTTACTAAGAAAATAAATCAAATATATGATTTAAAAGATAAAAATATTTTTGTTCCATATATTTTTAGAATTTACTGCTAGATCAACCAGGAATTTCCATATACATGTGTGCAACCTGGCCTGATATAACACGATATTTACGTGAATGATGAGGCATTTTACGGTTTAGTTGTGATCAAAACACAGTTACAATTTACAGGGGTGTTTATTTTACGGATTTACGATAAAAAGTACATCAAACAACATCAACTAACTAGTAACTACATTTACATGAAATCACAGTAATGGTACAGTTCAGAAATATACTGATAAATTTATATTCTGACTGTTCGCGCCACTGACCACAGCGAGTACAAAACCAAATGGTAACTTAACCAGGACTTGCTGAACTCTTGAAAATTCGCACCACTGACCACGCCGAGACCATCTGAAGGCATTGAATCAGAACAATGCACAACATTTATTGGGTGATGAATACTTATTCTCAGATCAACATGTTGATTAAAAAAACTGTTCTACTTCTCCAAAGTAATTGTTAGATTATTTCACGATTTGGGATTTTTCGATGTTTTCTTTGCGATGCCTTTGTATTTTGGGGGATTTATGTTGTTAGATTCATATGTAACGGGAAATATGTCATTCAAAATATTGTCTGCTTCCAAACCTGTTCCTGGTAGAACTGATTCACTTCTTACTGGCATAACTGGAAAGTCAATGAATCCTTGCTTCATCTAATAAAGCACTGTCAATATCAAAGGTAAATAATTCAGAAGCTGTTAAATTTGGAAGAGTTGCAGATATATTTGGGGGAAGTGTGAGTGCCATCTCATCTCCTGGAATTGTGACATCGGAAGAGCTTATAGGCCTAGAGCCCGCAGTATGATCACTTGGCAAAGGCGTAGCTACACAGGGGATGGCTTGTGTGCCAATATGGCTTGTGTGCCTTGCATGGTAACGGTTGCTGTAGGCATTTTTGAGATGATTTTAGTTACAACAGGTTTTATTGGAGTTGTCATGATATCTCCAGGACGCAATGGAACTGTGACATTGGAAGAGCTGGCGCTGTCTGCAATACGGAGGCTTGGCAAAGGAGTGGGGGATACATAATGGCCGGCTTGCGTTGCAATATCTGGCATGATAATGGTTGTAGTGGGCATTATTGAGATGGTATTGCTGGATAATGTTGCCTGTGGGATATCAAACTTTCTGGATGCCCCTCTTTGGCTCAAGCCAGTCCTACATGCTATCAATGCATTATGGACGTCTTCATCAGAATATTTTGTAAGAATATTCAGAAAAAGACAAAATAATTGAAGACAAACTTTATTCAAAAATAACAAGGCGCCATATTTCAATTGAATACAACCTATATGTATGTAGGTGCCATTTACTGCGACTACTGGTGGAATGTTTTGTTCGTATAATCACAGTGTGTCAAGGAACTCATTTGCAATGTACATAAGTGTTCTGGCACTGTTCGATAGCATTTGACAATGGACAGCGTTTCCACCTCCAGTTTAACTGACTTTATTAAATACCCATATATCTTCATAACAGGATAAATGGTCTTAGTCCAATCCCTGGACAAATATGCTCTCCGTGTCCCCCGTGTAGGGTTCATCGTCTTCTCTCACAGATACCGCACTGGGGTCAGCTTTATTATTAAGCTCATACTGCAGCCTGTAAATACCATTCAATGTCAGAGTTTTAGCACCCCAATGGTGCATGTCTACAACCATTACATCAGAAATTTCGTTCAGGGAGCGCATCATCTCGGAGCTATGGATATAAAAAGGCAGGCAGGTTATTGGATGAAGTAAACTTCACCCCTCCATCACCCTCAGAACAAGCTGTCAAATGAGTTTTAATATCAGTATATACAAAGATAATGTTATTTCAATTAGTTGCGTTGTCAGTATTTGTCATAAAGTTACACTTCTGCACTGCAATATGAATGCTCACAATCCCGAGATGACACATTTATTTGGCATTACGGGGGAATCTTGGGGCATTGACTTGGCACGGACATCAATAAGGTACATAACTCATTTATATGTAAGTGATAACAGCTGTCGTTATACTGAACGGAAACAATATCGAGGAGTAAAAAATATCATATATTCTATAAAATACCGGTCACGTGCTTATTGTTTACATTAACAAATTATATATAGCGTCTACCATCCTAATTTCAAAATGAATAATGATTGGTGCTTTAATTTCGTATCGCTTGGGAAGTCACGAAATAATCATGTGATCAAATTTGTACGATCATTGTTTTTCTCTTAATATCATGATGAATTCGATTATTTTACGTTCAAAATTAAGATTTTCCGGCAAACAAGGACCAGAAGAAGGTAATTACATTGATTGAAACATAAAGGTTTTACCGTACCTTTTCTGTAGGTAAATCGCTGCTGGCTTTCTGTCAAAATATTAAATCTCTTCAAATTTCGCGCAACATCTTTGACGTAGATATGCACATTTCATCGGTGATTTGTGTATTGTAACTAGAGTAATATTTTTAGGTTATGACTGTCTTTTCAAGCACCATATATATATATATATATATATATATATTATGTTATTAATTATTCATTTATTTAAAAAGAAACAAAAGTTTAAAATGATCGAATTTAAAAGCTGATCGAAATTACAAGCATTTCCCCCTGCTTTGAAACACATTAAAATAAATTCCTTCTCTTTCATTGGCCAATTAAAATTTTCTTTATTTGGTATATTCACTAGGCGATAACATCTCTCCCTTTCTCTCTCTCTCTCTCTCTCTCTCTCTGTGCGTGTGTGTGTGCGTGTGCGTGCGTGCGTGCGTAGGTATGTGTGTAAACAAAATTGACAAACCCATGAAGATAAAGATGTGCCAAACAATGTTACACTAATAAATCTCACCTGTTGTAGGGTGATTTACCGCCATCTCGTCGACCTGAGCTTGTATGAATTGCTGAAAAGATAGAAGCCTCTCATGGCTAAACCCCCCCAACTGGGCTAACCTGGACAGACAATCAATTTTACATAGGGGAAAAACGTCGATTGTACGCGTACTGCATCACAGGTGAAAAAGGCACGCACGCGCTCACATACACACACGCACACACACATGCACACACTTCCCAGTATTGCCAGCAACGCCCATCATAAAATGTTCGTACTCGCGACGGATATGAACTTTTCAGCGAAAACGATTTTCACCAATTATGCCGAAGAATAAAAATGAAGGCCAGTTATGACGTCAGCAGATTCATGTTTGATGTCGATTCAAGACGAAGGACATCACCGACGTTATGAACTACAAAACCCCAATGTCGCAGGCTTCCCATTTCTGATACTATAGACTACTGCGGGTTTCTTGCATCAAAACAGCATTTCTTTCTTTCTGTGTGTCCCTGTCACGTGGCAAATTACTGCCCATCGAGTCATCGCCACAATGTCAAGGACAAACATGATTTGTTTTGTTTTTACTCATTGTCTATCTGACTCGGGTCGGGGTGGGACGGAACCGGCTTGTTATTGCCGATGGGTGTGTCTTAATTATCGGTGTTAGGCACTGAACTCGATTCTTTTCGAAGATAATGGCCTAATGGAAGTTTTGTAATTATTATCGCCCCGATTGGTGTGTTAATGGGAAAATATCCAGAGATTGTTGGACAAAAATTTGAATTATAAACCAACAACTTGATTGATAAATATTATTTGACAAGACAACTAACCGGCTTCATCTTTCCGCACTGCTCCCCTGTTAGTGGTTTTGGGTGGTGGGAAGGGAGAGGAGAGTAAATAAAAGGGACCACACGCGAAATAAGTGTTTACACAAATTTATATAGATGCATGTATGTGTATGTCTTTTTTTTTTATTATTCTGTAAATTTCATTACACATCGACTTTAAAAGGCTTCTGTTTGTCTAGGCCCTGTCTTAAATCTATATCACCATTATTATTATTATTATTATTATTATTATTTGAGCAGTGTCATAAAAACTGATATATAAATCGATTCCAATCCATGGATTACTTAACAATCTTTCATATATTCACTGGCACCCCCCCCCCTTGAGTAACTTGTTATTGTTGTATGACAGAAGTTGCTGCGACAAAATTCCCGAACAATTATTGTCCTGACCTAGTTGTGGACCAAATACGTTGGCCGCCCATTATCCAGGTCAATCATCTTATTGGGATAACACGCATGCGCACTTGTATGTTTATATGTCGGCGCACGCGCGCACATACGAACGCGTGCATGCACGTACACACGTACACATTTATATATTACCAAATATGCCTTTCTGTGAGTCCAGTGGTTGTAAAATGTTGACAATATATACATATGTTTGGAGGCTAGTAAATATTTGTTGTAAGTACTATTTAAAGTTTTTGTTCGTCCGTTAACAAATTATTAATGCGATGAAACGTGGACAGACGTAACTTTGAATAATAAATCTCACAATTCTTATAACATCATACACAAATTTCTTTTAACCAATCACAAACTTGTAAGCGTGTTCCGTTTATGTGTTTTACATCCGTTTTGTGACGAGAAGTCATAACAAGGATTAATAGATTAATTTCTCGACTCTCACCAATGTGTGGTATGTTCTGACCACGTCAAAGGGCATGGCCATCACACTGAGTTTGAAGTACATACACACAAAAACATACAAAATCATAAAGCGCCAAAAATATATATTACAAACTTCCCAGAAATCGTGCAACCTACACACTTCGCGGATAATTGATTTGTCGTAGGAAATCACGGTATAAGACATGACAACAAAACATCGTCGTACGTTGAAGTGCTTAGAGCACCCCAGTTCACAGATGACAACAGGCTATGTAATATTGTACATTTTCTATTATAATACACAAAGTTATTGAGTTGAAACATGACGCTCTATTTCAGCTCATTACCAGTCCGATGGGTGGAGCCTAAATCCGCCGCTGAACAATACAGCCAATCAGGACCTCCGTTACAAACACTGGACGGGCAGAGACTAGTTAAGACAAATGATCGCATCAAGTATCAGGTCTTTTGTCTGATATTAGCCAGATTATGATTGGTCAACCACACATCAAACGTATCTATATCAACAAAAACTACCCCAGTTCCCCTGGAGGCTAGTTTTGGGTGCAATCTTGGGAACTTTGCACGCTGTGTCATCCCCCCCCCCCCGAGCGTACACACTACAAAAGAGTAGACCCAGCGCGCGGCCGTGTCTAAGCACCTCTGAAATTCGAATTCGTCAAAGGGACATCCACCTCAATTCGCATCTACAGCTTTGCTTAGGGCAGGCTAAACCCCGGGAAGCCATTTCCGGCAACGATCGATGTAGGTGTTCAGAAACCTGAATATGAAAGGTAAGAAATGCATATTTATATTGTTTGTGTGTTATTTTAATATCGATCAAATCGGTAGACATTTTGACTAACCAATCGGACAGGGAATGCGGACAAAAGGGATGGCGGTTATTAAGCATAATAAATAGTACATTTTTTCTTGAAAAATATGAATCAATTAATGAAGAAACTTTCTGAATACAGCTTGGAGTTTTGTTATTAGAGTTAAAGTTTTCCCTCCATTCTTTATTCGGCCCTAAACGAGAATGCCGCTCCGAATACGTTTTATATCAATTGCTCAATAGTTTAATGAGACTCGAACACGGGTGGTAGTAATCTGTGGTCGAACGCGCTACCGCTAGACCACGGAGGCGTCCCCAACCCGAGCTTCACGGGGTCCTGAGACTTAAAACTGTACGACTTAGAAGATGACGCCGCGTCCATCAGTAAAAAAAACAAACTGAGAACTTATGGATGAGAATAATGTTTCCGTTTTCTTTCTGTCGACAGCTAAACAAAACACTGCGTTGTATTAGATAGTCAATTTAAGAACCATACACACCGACATTTGTGACGACATACAATATTCCGAGTAATAGGTCAAGTAATAGGTCAAGGTTTTTCCCCATCAGTCATTTAAAGCACGCCACCAGTAAATACTCTCAGTAAGTAGATTTCAAATGAGCCCTTACGGGAAATTCGTAAATGGGCTTTCGAAGCCCCGTATTCGCCAAGTGTGCGTTTATTGGAAACCGTGCATTAGATTGATTGATGATTGATGATTGGTGTTTTACGTCCACTTTTGTGCACATGGTAGGCTAAATCGTCCGAGCGACCTCCAACGGTAATGAAGCGAATTTAGGGATGAAACAACCTTCAGATATGTCCACGCCGTGATTCGAACACGGGTGGTAGTGCTCTGTAGTCCAACACGCTATCGCCAGACCACGGAGGCGCCCCAGGAAACCGTGCATTAGAGAAATAAAAGTAAAATAAGCGATTTCTGAGTTTGGGTTTGACTATTTACCATATTTCCCTTCTTCCCTACAGTTAGCGCCTCGGCAATACTTCACTTTGGCCTCTCATTCTTCACGATCCTGGCCAATGTGACCGTCTTCATCGTTCTGCGCTACATGCATACCATCAAGAAGACAACGGTGGTGTTCCTCGCCCATCTCGCCATCTGTAACCTAGTACAGGGCGTCATCTTGTTGTTACGGGCTATATTCTTCATCTGGCACGTCAACACGACGGAAGGTTGTCTCGCCCTAAATATGTTCAATCTCGGCGCGATCGGCTCGTATGTCACAGGGATATTTTACGTCTATCTGGATCTGTACCTTTCGATCAAGAAGATGTCGGCAAACGGGCAGGGGATATCCAGAAGAGTCGCCGTCGCGTTGTGCGCAATATCCTGGATCTATTGGCTGATTTGGGGTACCGTCGGATATGCCATGCGCGATGCCGGTTTCGTATACAACCACTTTGCCGGTTGCTCAATAATGATCGGGATTTACAGGAAAGATTACTTCCTCCTGGTAGGCTTGTCCTACATCGTCGGCTTCGTCGTCATATTGACGATCCATATACTGACCTACAAACTGATCCGGAACGCCAGACTGCGATTCCCGGAGACGCCGTCGGCGCCGGCCGGAGGTGGTTCAACCGGAGTCCGGGGTTTGCATCGTCTGAAGACGATATCCAGTAGCTTTCGGCGGCAAGGCGCGGACGGCAGTAAATCCAGATGGATCCGGAAGAACGACAAAGTGCTGAAGATGATCAGGATAGTGGTCATCATGTTTGTGCTTTGTTGGTATCCTTTAATCGTCATAGCGTTCATCGTGACCTACTGCGCACAGTGTACTCCCTACATAACGCAGGAAGTGGTCTACGTCACCTACGTGCTCGTCGTCTTGCAGTACAACTGCAACGGCATCATCTACCTGGTGAAGGTGCGGGAATTCAAGGATGCCTGTAAAAAATTCGGTTCCAGATGTTGTCCTCGCTTCAGAACGGTAGAACCTATGGCCAACCCGTCCACGGCCAATACATATTATTAGAGGCAGATTTAGCATTTTGTCTGTTGGTACATTTTGATACAGAGTTTGATGGACGGTTTCCGGTAATGGCTTCATCTCAGTAACTAGCCAATCTTGAACGGATGATATTATCAGTGTTGAAAATAAGAGCCCGGTGCCGGGGCCGACACTTCTGAACACGGGACTGCATATTTCTATAGTTGCCGACCCGGGTGGTCCGGCTGATATTCAACCTATTCATGTTTCGCGCGGCAAATAAAACGACTAATATTTTAAGAAACAATAATGTATTGCAAACCCAGATTTTTATTTGTCATTTTCAACATGTTTTCCCTTGCAAATGAAGGCGGGAGTGAACTGGAGTCTCAACATGGGTTCGCGGAAGTCGTTGTGCTTATGTTTTGCACATGCTCTTGTTGACATCTGAAACATTGGTACGACGTTGGTGATTGGACAAATATCAATGGAATCTTCTCTTTCAACCAACTGGTATTTTTGGCCTATACATTACCCCCAACTGTTTTCATGCACGCCCAGCTTGCTTTGCGGTACCTAGGCCGGCAACTTTTCATCAGGGCTGATAACTGTTAGGACTTGCCAGTCCTGGTGTCTGATGATTGTTTTACTGAATTTCTAACACTGATATAAGCCTGAAGCATGATGACGTCAAAAACCAAAACAAACCACCCGCGCTTTGCATTGTGGGATTTATAGGGGATAATACCGTGATAATCCCGTCATTTTAATCTTAAAGTCAATGTTCCGGATCTGTTATAATCATGCCAAATCGTCTATTAGCCGTTAGAAAAAAGCGCGCATGGATGAAAAGTGCCATTGAAAGCTTAGTGTCCGTTCGTAAAGTAGGTCAACAAACAGGAAACGGTTTCTAGGGACAACAGTTGTGACAAGGAATAGGGCGGAATGTAAACAAAACCAAGACAGATACCAAGATAAATAAAATCTTAATGACAACAACAGCCAAGCTGTATTTTATATAACAGGATCGAATATATCCAGAAGAATTGGTCGATCTTAAGAATAAAATGTCACGGAATCCTTCCCTTTTTGTTATTTACTTCGGGTCCGTTTCTGTTTTGTTTCATTAGTTCAGGGCATTCCAATGGCCTAGTGGTTATTGCAATGCGCCGAAAATTTCCACTCTAATGAGCTCGATTCCGGCCAATGCCGGTGTTTGTCGATTTGCTGGTATACACGTCTCTGGATCATACGCGTCAGATGTGGTCAGCCCCGAGGCCAAACACGATTCGACTCGGCTCCTTTATTAGTCCGAGTGATCTTAGAACCGTTTAAAGATTTCGTTCCGTTTTTCACCAGCTCCGGCTACGACAGAAAATGGCCGAATATTTCTGGGCCGAAGCGCCCACTAAAATTGGGTTATTTCGTCATTTCGAACGCGTAGACAGCTAAAACTCGGATTGCCGAAGATGTGCCGAGATGCAGGGCTTCAAATTGGCACACGCCCACACGCCCGTGGCGTGTTCAAGTGGATAAGGGCGTGTAAGGTTTTTAGATTGGACGCCCGTCGGGTGTGTAAACTTTTGTTTTGTAACATTTATTCGTATTTAATATTACAATGACAGTTTGACATATTAGTCCCGCTGTCACTATCTGGTCGTTTGGTGCATTTTGATCAATAATATAACGTAATTCATCCTCGTTATACTTTATATAATTGCTACTTCGCACCATTCATATCGCATATGCATTGGTATGCTGTTTTGTACGAAATTGTCGCGGTACGCGTTTTAACAGTTGATGAATTACTAGGATTTAATGTACGTGTGGCGAACCGTAACTTCAGATGGGAGCATGGGTTATTTTATTCGTGCGCTAGGGAACGATGATGCTATTATAAAAGGCAATAACAGAAGACAAGTTCAACAAAAGAAGAAACTCTCGAAGTACAGCGTACTTATGATCGTACAGTTAGAAAACGTATTTTTAGTGCCAATTGGATAATTGGCAGGCCATGGTTAAAATACAAGCCCAGATCAACTGCCGATCAAGCACAGGGAAGTGGGTTCATGCTCTGTACAGGGTGCAGTGATGCATCTCTCATTGGTGGAACACTGAGCAACCGAAACACATTTGTTAAAGGATGCTCAGTATTCAAGCTTGAGTCTATCAAGCAGCACGAAGTCTCGTCCAACCATACACGCGCCAAAGCTGTTTTACAAGCTAAAAAATGCCCAACTGCAACACCAGCTCATAAGATGGTTTGTAGTTTGAATAAGGAGAACTATGATCGACTGGACACACTGTTCAAAAATTGTTTCTTTCTGGCGAAACACAATCGGCCATTCACAGATTATGTAAGATTGTGCTAGTTAGACGATACCTGTCAGAATTGATCTACCTCAAACAACAACTTTCCCACTATCAATATATCGGGCATTTAGTACTAGCTGCACTTGAGCCATTTTCGCTTCATTGACTAATCAGGACTTGAAAGTTTCTGTAAGGACTTGTATCTTTCAAAGGGTACTGGCCAGTAACCTTTTTAGCCCAATTTGAAGCCAGGGTTTATTGACGGAGGAAGATTAATTTGTCCATTTCTGAGCAGCAGCCATTTCTAAGGTTTGTTCCTCTTTAGTCCCTGATGCCGGATAACATTTTGTGCCATAACAGATGATGATGATGCTGGTGATGACAAGACTACCTCCCGAAAGGATAAACTCCATTGTAATTGATGATCACGTACCCTCTATGTGAAACACCCTCCATACACATCCACACCGGTATTTGAACTCGGGTGATTGAAATCTGTGGCCAACCGTGCTACCAGTTTTATAATGGAAGCGCCATATATTTATGTATGTATTTGTGTAGATGTTAATTTTCGATCAAATGCGGCGATATTCAAAATTCCACTACATCAAACCAGGAGAGGTACCCTTTTTAATTCATTTACTATTTGTTATTCTGACGCAGTTAATGATATTCAATGACGTTTAATAGCTCAGGTTCGGGAAAATAGCGTATGCAATTTTAAATTATTACATCAGTCGCACGGGATAGATATGGAAGAAAATATTGCTTCTTCATTTAATAATATACCCATTCTTTGTATTAATTAGTAAACCTGCAACTTTATTAATTAAGGTTATTGCCACATATACAAATGGACATTATATTTCCATTTAAATTGTGACAATTTATCGTCCAATTGGATTTCGTACCGCGTTCTCGTTCGTAAATTTCATGGGAATGTTTTTGTTTTTCCATTTGACTTTATCACTCGTCGGTGATGGATTTAATAGCTCTAAGGACTCCGATCTGGATCTTCCTGGATGTCAAAATATCGTAATACAAACTGGAAGTGATGACAACCGCGGAAATGTTGTATTATTGGTGAAGGCTGAAATATTAGGCTTTAAAATACAAAATGATTTCACCGATTTTATTCCGCATACACGGGAGTCACTCAACTCACTGAAACTGTCCCCGTGACTCAGTCAAACAAACCGTCGGTTGTATATGTTATCTATAGACATATAATGAAATAGATGTTGATATATTCTCGTCGATATTGTATGATTCATTGGATTATATCGATTATGAACTGAAACGTGTTGCGTTATTAATGGTGAGTTTATTGCTGAATTGACAGCCGTGAAAACAAATGAACCAAAATGATATAAGGGTATTTTTATTCAAGCAGCATTGTATGAATTAATAGATCGTTTCGCCAGACCACAAAAGAGGACAACAATATTGATTCTACATTATACATAACAAAGCTAATAAACTCAAACATGTTGCAACAACAACATAACTTTCTTACATTGGGGTAATAAGGAATCTGGATGGAAATAGATCAGATGTCTGGCACGGGCAATGTGCGTTTTAGGGTACATAGTAAGAGGCAACAGGCACAGAACATCAACATATCTAAACATCCTTCGAAACCTACCTCCATAAATCTAAATGCAACTATACATACATTAATCTAAAAATAAAATGTTCCATACCTCCACATATTGATAGATGTGTGCGTATACCTAAGCATGTGTCTGGTCTACTCATCAGCCTGTGGGAACCAGCTAATTCGCTTTTCGTACGCGACAAATATGTCACGCCCACAGGTAAGCGGCTACTTACAAAAGCGGAAGCACGCAAACATACCATTTGACACCACAGCTCGCAGTAAACAAAAGGTGCGTGTAGTTCATTAGCAACTTACTACATACATATCATAACTACTTTGACACCACAGTTTACACTCAACAGTAAATTTCTGTGGTACAAAAGAAACCTGTATATAAAACATTTCGACACCTCAGATGCTGACCTCAGCTTTATTCTGAGTTCGAATAACTAAATAAATCCTACCTATATGAACCATGTATATCGGTACACGTCCGACTAGTGTGGCGTCGAAGTTCTTCTCTAGCCTAAATAAAAAGTTAGGCCTTTTATATACCCTCAGCGTGTTAACAAATATTACAGTTTGTTGACCACGTGAGAATGTACCCTAACTCAGTATGGAATCACTGAAGTGATTTAGCTAAAATAAAAACAAAGTAGCAATACTGCACAATGGATTATTACTGGACTAGAACGAAATATCGTCTCAAACCTGAGTAAATACTATGATTTACTCGAACCTAACAGCTAATCCTCATACGTTTCCGTTCATCACTAAGGGAACGTTCATTCACGCCTAACTTAGCGTCCCTAAGTATATGCAATTAGGTGTGGTGGGATCTAAATTAAAGCGCCTATCCACTTGATCTATTTGACCCATGGACGAGAACAGCGGATTTCAGGCAGATCTCCGATACTGCGAATGACACGTCGGGATTATAATAGCTATACATTTAACAAATTTCCTATATCAGTGTAATCTAATTACTCATAATATGGGAAAAACTCTGTCCGCAGCTTAATACCCATGGAGATGCCTGCCGGAATAACAAACGACTCCAGGAGTATAAATGCATCAAGCAGCATTGTATGAATTAATAGGTCGTTTCGCCAGACCACATAAGAGGACAACAATATAGATTCTACGCAGCAAACAACGCGTGCGTGTGATTCAATAGTGACTTGCTACATACATATCATAACTATTTTGACACCACAGTTTATACTCAACAGTAATTTTCTGTGGTCCAAAAGAATTGGTCATTGTGTGTGTGTGTGTGTGCGCGCGCGCGCGCGTGTATGTACATTTCGAACTCAGTTAGATGGCAGCACCGTTTGGCGGCGTGGTCGTCGGCTACCAACGAGAAAGAAAATACCACCCATTGCTGAGAGTCGAGAAATTAATCTCCGAATGGTTAATAATGTTATGGTACGTTCTGTAGAGTCTGAAACTGCGTGCGAATCGTTCGGGCCATTGTCTGTGCCATATTAACCAATCACAGGGAGCCTAGACGTTTGGGTACTTAAGGGGACATTCAGATACGTCAATATTTCACCCCAATAGTCAATACAGCTGACACCCGGACCATGGTATGGTAGTCACTAAAAACTATAATATAATACATATAGTATATATATATATATATATAGATAAATACATATGTACATGCATCGCTATGGCGAAGAGTGCAAGTATATGTAACAATTGGAACCTAAGGTACATCAGCAAAATATAATTGACTGACTCAAAGTCCTTGCGCGAGGTCCTCATGCTTCAGCCTAGTCAGCCATGTGGATAATACGGTCGCCGGCTACTGTGAAATACAGAAATTAATGGCATGAGCTTAATTTTCGTTTTAAGATCGTGCGCGAAGAGGCAGACATATCCCATTCGTAACGAATCGATAATCAAAATTTGTCATCCGTTCACGATATTATTAAAACATTTACGGTTTCAGCCCAACAGCAGTAGGAATAGCATCAGCTGCTACTACTCCTGCTATCAATATGCAATAACGCAACGTACCAGATATTGTATTATGTTGTTATTTTTTCACTTCCCATTAAAGGTGATAGGAAACGATTTCCCAAATTAGTTAAAATGTCGGTGTTATAATAAAAAGAATTCCTAGAAATAAAGTTACAGTGGTCTTAAAACTTGCTCTGCTAGCACTCAGATCGCCGAAACTTTAATCGGGAATCTTCGGAAAACTTCGGAATGTGACGTCATGTTTAACAAACGAAGACGTAACCACCGCACATGCTCTTGTTTAACTTGGTTGCTTGTAGTTCGCGGAGTATCCCCGAGGTGTCGCTTGTTTGGCACTTGTTTAACCCGTGTTACGTGTTCTATATTGTCTTTGTTAAACGTATAAAATGGCGTATTGTGCCGCATATAATTGTGCAAATGGATCTGCCAGTGGATGGTATGTGCATTAATTCCCCCAAAACAAAACTCGTTTGCGCGATTGGCTGCAAAACACGAACAGAGTACAGTGGAAGCCGACTTGTCAACTTAACGTCTGGAGAAACGTAAGTTCATTTTTTCGCCTTCTATGGCCCGATCATTTAGATATGACTTGAAGAGCGTCAGGCTACCAGAAGATGCCATTCCAACTGGGTGATGCTAAGTTTGATGGAGAAACTGAATAGAAAACGGGTATGTGTGAGTGATAATAGGGTAATCTTGGGAGTAAACTATTGGACATTCACCAGTTCACGCAGTCATGAATAAAGTAAAATTTCACTTATTTGCAAAGAAAATAAAAACTTCCTATGGCTGTGTATTGTAGACACTACTAAACTGTTAAACTGATGGATGGTTACGGCCACTTTTGTTCACAAGGTAGACTAAATGGGCCGAGGGACCTCAAATTTCAGATATGCCCCAAACTGTTAAACTAGTCTGGTAAGTAGTGGGAGTTCCATCGAGGGCAGCACATTCCTGTATAGGCCACATATGGGAGAGCCGATTCACACCACAGGGTCCCGTGTACCGACAAATATCACTTTATTTTAAATCACGTTATGCGATGGGAAGAGGGAAATATTCGCATTCAGGCCCAGTGTGTTGACTTATCAATTAAACTTATACCAACATAAACAAATACAGGCCAATCCAATTCTTGTTGTGGATCGGGGCCGGGTGTCGTGGCATAAGTGGCTGCTCTAGATCCACGTCTGCACTTGATACAGCTAATATATCCCCATTAATGCTGTCTGTGACCCCTGAACGGAAACTGACATTTTATCTGTCAACTGGTCAAGACGCTAGTAAACAAGCTGTGGTACTACGTAATGTTTGGCAGAGATGACGTCACACAATAACCCCTAGCGAGTGTAGTACACACTAGCAATGGCTCGTGAAAGTTCTGAAATTAAGGCTTTCGGGGTCGTTTTAATGGAAATATGATAGTTGGTAGTTAGAATTGTTTTGATTGTGTTAGTGCATCTGATAGGGAATAAAATAATTGTTTGCTACGTTATATTTACTTCGAAATGTGAAATTTCTTTCCCGTCACCTTTAAGTTTGTTAGTTGAAGGATACATTTGGCATTAATTTGTACTATATATCAAGTTTGTCGAAAAATATTCCACATTCTTGAAATTCTAAGCACCGAATATTCCAATACCCTTTAGGAGCTGATGCTTTCTAGGATGGTTTTTGTACTTTTTAGAATCTTCCAATGGCTGCTGTGTTTTGTTATTTCTAGAATGTTCCAGTACTTTCTACGATATTCCAGAACTGTCTAGAATATTCTAGAATGCTACCTCTGTATGGTGGATATATAAAGATTCAAGAAAAGGAAAAAATCCACGTGATATCATATATCCAGATATTCCATCATCTATTGCTTTAGTTCCACATTCTGGGGAAATATCAGTTCCGGGATCGTCTGCTAAAGATTTGGAGAGCGAATGTGAAAATTTTGAATCTGAATCCGAAGAATCTTACGTTGGTCATACTGACGAAGAAAGGAAGCAACCACACGAAGTCTATTCCAGAGCTTCTAACATCAATACTGATGCCCGGAAAAGACGTGAAAAAGTTCTCAAACTATTTTTCGGTGAAAGATGATTTACGCTTCTGTAATAAAATAGATAACCTTTTTAAAGAACTCTGTATTGGTCACGAACCAAACGATTGTCGTCTCCTCATAGGCAGTTCCTCACGAAGTCTCAGAGGTGTTCTTCTGCACAATTAGAATCAGCAACCATCAATACAGATTTGGTAATCTGTGCCTAGAAGGGAAAACTGTGGAAATTTTGCATTTCTTCTGAACAACATAGACTACGACATACACAAATGACAGACCTGTGGCGCACATATTGTGATATGCCAGCTCTTGGTAGAATTAGAAACAACCTTTATGCTTCCACGACATACCAAACTGGGACTTGTCAAACAATTCGTAAAAGCACCGAGAAACGAAGGAGAAGGAAACATTTAAGGTCGCATTTTCACCGGAGAAGATGTTCCCAAGATACTTCAGCAACAGAAATTTGAAGAGAAAGTGGCATCATTGGAGGTTGTTTAGAGAAGTGTAGAGAAATTTCCTTGGTAAGAACAAAAGTGGAAATTACGAACAGTTAATAGAAAAGTTGATAGAGAGTTATGAAAACCTTAGATGCCGGATGTCTTTGCAATTGCATTCTCTCCAATCTTACCTAACTTTTTGGGACGAATAATCTCATAGTTTCGTAAAACATTTCCTAAAAACAGCGAAAATGATATTCTGTGAGTAAAACTAACACCCGAGAAGAAATAGAGACATTTTTGGAATCAGTACACTTTAACAAAACATAATAAACATAAAAATTTACATAATTAATAAGTGTTAAAATTTCTTTTACATTGTGTAATCAATTGGAAAAGTAGGCTTTGGTCGAATTTGTGTATAAATAAATAATAATAATATACAAAATTTATATAGCGCCTTATATAACCTGTAAGAAGGTTACTCTAAGGCGCTTCACAATAAATAATTCTATGGATGTAACAGATTTACATCTTTAAAAATACATAATTCTTTCCAGCCAAATACATAATATATCAGCCAGAAGGTATCAAGGGTCTTGCACTTTCTGATGTTTACTGGGAGATTATTTCATAAGGTTGCAACAGCCTTTCTGAAACATCTATTACCGTATGTCACTCCACGTGTTGTTGTTACGGCCAAGAATGCTCCAGACTGAGACCGTAGAGACCTTGTCGGCTGAAACGGAACGACAAGTTCCTCTAAGTACTGAGGGGCAGTCCCTTGAAGTGCCTTAAAAGTGTACATCAAAATCTTGTACTGCGACCTTTATATAACCGGACCCTAATGCAGGGAGTTCAAGACTGGTGTTATATGTTCTCTTTTATGAGTGCGAGTGACTAACCTGGCAGAAGAATTCTGTACTTTCTGTAGCTGTGTCATCAGTGTGCTTGGAAGACCATACAGGAGAGCGTTGCCGTAATCTAGCCGAGAAGTTATCAGGGTGTGTGCCAGTGTTTTGCAAGCATCCAATGTGATGTACCGCCTGACATGACCACTATTACGAATTTGGTAATAACAGGCTTTGGATGTTGTATTTACTTGCCTCTCCATGGTCGGGGATGTATCAAGATATACTCCTAGGTTATTCACTGACGATGCTACAGAAACAGTATTCTTACCTACCTGAAGCCGTAATTCCTCATTCATCCTAACCTGATGTTTTGGGTTAAAGATAATGAGCTCTGTCTTTTCCTCGTTTAACTTAAGCATGTTTGCACTCATCCAAGTACTGATATCAGCCAAACAAGCTTCCGATTTCTTTAAAACGTCGGACCAAGTTGTTTTCGGCATGATCGCCATATAAACCTGGGTATCATCTGCATAACAGTGGTTTTGAATACAAACAGTCCTTACGTGGTCCAAGTACCGATCCTTGTGGCACCCCAAAAATTCAGGCACTTACCTTCTGATGTCGTCATTCCTATGGCAACACACTGAGATATGTCACTCAGATAAGATTTGATCCAGGAGAGGGAACTTCCGGTTACTCCAAACGAGTGCTCAAGGCGCGTTTGAAGGATCTTGTGATCTATGACATCGAAAGCAACAGATAAGTGGAGCAGAACTAATGCCGCCATACACTTCCTATCTCTGTAGAGTGACCGGTACGGTAAGCTGACTGAAGATTATCTTGCAGTCTGTGACTACTCAAATGGGTCTCCAACCGGTTAGCAACCAGCTTCTCCAGGATCTTCGACAAGAAAGGCAGATTAGACACTGGGCGGTAATTTTTCAATTCCTCTTTATCCAGATTTGGCTTCTTCAACAGTGGTCTAATATTGGCCTTTTTGAAAGAAAGCGGAACCTTGGATTCCATCCGTGATTTGTTTATAATAGCCGTAATCAAAGGCAGTAAGTATTCCAGCACTTCTTTCAATAGGCATGTAGGTAATGGGTGTAGTTCACAAGATTTTGAGGGAGCCTTAATGATAATTTCACGTACCTCGTCTTGAGTGGCAGGCGCAAGTTTTGTCAGAGGCTGTCCTTCAAATTGGATAACAGCGCTCATCACGACAGTGTCGCTTATTGGAGATTTGTGATTATCAATGTCGTCTCTAATGGTTGTAATTTTCCCCATGAAGATATCACTAAACTTGTTGGCCATGTGCTCATCAGATGAACATATTGGCAGAATGATTTATCCTTTATGTCCCACCAAATTCTTAGTGATTCTGAACAGACATTTTTTTACTGTTCCCACATTCCGCTATCTTGTCTGAATAATACGTCCTCTTGGATCTCATGAGAAGCTTTCCTACTTCACGACATCTTTCTTTGAATAGCTGATGATGGATCACCAGCTTTGTTTTCCGCCACAGTCGTTCAGCTTTCCGACGATTGTGTTTTCCTTCTCGAAGTTCTTCATTATACCAGGGAACATTTGGCCTCAGGGTTATAGTTTTCCTCTATCGAGGGGCATGTTTATTGATCAAAAACTTAACACCCGAATTATATGCTTCCACAAGGTCATCTACAGCGCCACTTGTATATAATAAGGTGCCAGATGATTTGATAGCACAGAAATGGCACAATGCCTGCAGTATTGACGAGGGATGCCGTTGTTGTAAATTAAGGTAAATATTTATAGATTTAAACTGAATGAAAGAGTAAATCAATGATAATAAGTTAAAATATAATAATAATAGTAATAATAATAATAGTGATAATGGCCGAAATGACAGCTATTTTACGTGGCTTAGCTACCTCAAATGAGGAATACGCATGTGGTCTGTAATTTACTGCTTTACCGCTGGGACTAATTGTAAATAAACTTAGAATTTACAATATATGACATATTCGGCGGACAAAACGTTGCCAGTTGCCTGGTTGGATGACAAACTCCTCCTACTATAGTGTCACGGCCGGAATTCGAACCCCCGACCTCCCGAACAGCACGACCATGGGCAAGGAGTTCAACGCTCTAACCCATGATGCAACATACACACACGCGCGCACACACGCACACACACACACACACACACACACTAAAAGTTGGTTATAGCGATTAGGGGAACTGGAAATCATTTCGTTATAATGGTATTTCAAATTGACATGATCCGTGTTTAATATCAACAACCGACGTATGGACGATAATTGATTATACTTATAACGGTGGCTTAGTAGACGAGGAGGTAATACATTCCTATTCTCTGTGAAGTGCAACAACGGATTTTCTGAAACGATGACAATATTCCGTTTTAGGGAAGCGAATTTACGACCATGTGGCTGCTCCCACCTTGAGTATAGTGAAGTCATCCGTGACCTCTGTTGCTGCGATGGAAGGTGGGAAGCATTTATCTCTCTCTCTCTCTCTCTCTCTTTGTATGTGTGTGTGTGTGTCGTGTTAACATTTAAAGTTTAGATTTCACTTTTTTCAACTTCACCAACAGCCAGCAGCTTTCTGTTAATATATACTGCTTTACGCAATTAAAGTATATCCTGACTTACCTACTTGTTAAAAGTTTGGGTAGAGACCCAATTGGCTGTCGGTTATTGGACACAGCCACCTGGTGTTGATATCTGTTGTGTCGTTGTGACGTTATTGTTGATGGTGGTTTCGACGCGGGGTCTTTAAGAAGAAGTGGGGTGACGACGTCTGGTCAAAATATTGTCCTTTTTCTGATAATCAATGCTGGTTTGAAGAGTTTGAAGTCTTCGGGGAGGAGGTGACTTTAATCTTCTTCGGTGTATTGGATGGGCTAAGCAGTTGAGAAAATAATGTGCCAGGTTGTTTGTTTGTTGTTGTCTGTGAGGGCAGAGTGCTAGGGATGACGGACGGGTGACGCTTTGTGTTTACCAGTCCTTGAAAGATGAACTGTGGTCTGTCTAGGTCGAGTTGAGTCGATGAGGTGGATGAATGTGCCTGAGGTACGTTCAGCATGTTCGAAGACTTCTAGGCGTATGTCTTCGTTCTCTAGGTTCCCAGCCCGGTCGTTGCCCTCAAGGTTTACGTGGCTTGGAACCCAGTGGAGTATTACTTGGATTCCAAGCTGTCCGAGGGTGGATGCCGTGATGTAGATTTCTGTGATGATTTCGAGATGGGTGTGGAAATTAGCTATGGAGATGATGGTGAGGGCTTCCATAGAGTCAGAGACGATGATAACTTTTTGTTATGGAAATTATGGAAACACTGTCTATATATATCCATATTAATACCGCTTTGACTGCATGCCACTCAGCTAATGTGATCGAGCTGTAGTTTGGGATTCTGCCTCTGATTTCTTTGTCTGTTTCTTTAATGAAACTTGCCCAGGCTGTGGTTACGTTTGCTTGAGAGCATTTCTGGTGGTGGCTGCTATTGTGGCTCCTTCTGGGTCAAATTTCTTCTGGATCGGGTTCTGTATAATTACCTGAATCGGTGTTTCTAACAATGAGCAGTTTCATTGTACCCAGGAGATGTGATTGGAGGTATGCCAATTTCCAAGCTGCCTTGATCGACCATGAGGCGTCGTTAAAGGCTGTATGATATGTTTGTATTTCTTCTTGTATTCAGTGTATAATGTCGGTCTGAATCGGTTTGAAATCTTATCTCAGGAGATATGTGACTGTTTTCCTTACGGATGTGGATGATTGATTCCTGATTCAAGATGGAGCTTGCTTCATTGGAAAGCCCGAAAATGTAGCGTAGTAGTGTTCTTTTGATTCTTTCTAATGGTTGCAAGGCTGAGTCGCAGGCCAGTAGGAAGACGGGAGCAGCAAATGTGATAGCAGACTCCACCAAGGACATGTATGGAGTCATGAGTGTCTTTATGTTAACTCCGATCTTCAGATTTGTGATGGCCTTGATCATGTTCTGATGTGGAATCTGGAGTTTATATTTAGTTTCTGTTACATGGCGTGCAAATCCGAGTCGACTGTCAATAGTTATCCAGAAATATTTCTAATTGCGAACCATTTCAAGGTATTGTAGGTCGAGTTTATATTTATGCTGACTTTGTCTAGATGTGTTGAAGGCCATGATCTTGGTTTTAGCTGGGGAAAAGTATAAAGCTAAGCTGTTGGCTGCACGGCACAGAAACTCCAGAAAGTCTCAAGTACAGTACTTGAGACTTTCTGGAGTTTCTGTGCTGGGCTCTTTCCACGTGAAACCCATACAATATCATCAGCATAAACCAGGATCTCTACTGGGTTTTTTTTCAGTCATATTTGAGAACATCAGTTTGTAGCCAAATCAAATGTATGAAACAACCAGCCTAAGTGTAGAGGTTTGAGTGTAGAGGTCTTGAAGCTGAGTTGAGTATCTGCAATTTTGCGATTTGATGTGAAGGCGCCACTGACTTGATCACTGTACCAGGGTTTGAGTTTGCGTGCGAGATTTGTTATAATTTATATTCGTGAGCCGTGATAGCGCAGTTAGTTAGATTGTAGGACAGGTAGCCGAACGGTCACGGGTTCGAGGCTCCGTGAACTGCAATGCCGTCATGTGGCGACTGGTTCACTCATCCATAAAAATAAAATGCGTACCTGACAGGACGCGATGGCTATGTGTTTAAATAACGCTTTGCGCCTATAATGGCAGCATGCGTTGTACGCTCCCTTGGGAGTTGAAATGTGTGCTGGATGGAAACAGGTCTGACCCAGGGAAAATATAACTTGTTACTGATTGCTACTGCATATATATTTATCAAATTAAAAACCTGATAAGCACAAAGAAAAAACCGCTGGTGGGTGCAAGACATAAACAAGAACCGGCTTCAACAAGGAGCATATACCACAATCTGGTGACGAAACTACAGTTTGATGGGGAGAAATTCAACCAATACTTCAGGTTGATCAGAGAATCTAAATTCCCGCCATTTTTTTTTCTGGAAACACCTGTCCCTGACGTCATATTCTAGCTCCCCCCGTCCGGTTTTTCTACAAGTTGCCGTAAGAATCGCTACATGGAGCAATTCAGTTTGCTCTATCCGCATCGATATGCAGCCGCAGGACGAATCGTCTGCCGCGTCCGGATATATGGAAGCGCTCGCGTCTGTTTACATACTGTTCCATTTTTGCCGCATACCGCATATCGCGTATAGGGAATCTTAGCTTTAGGCCAAGACGCTATAGATCTCTAAAATCCGGGAATTTCAGCGTCTTTTTTCTATTTCAATTATCGTCGTGTTTTCCGGGTACCGTACGTCTTTGTTAAAAGTGCGGAAATTTGTAAAAGGAGTGAAGGAGCCTAGTGTACAAAAATTAAAAGTTGACAAACCAACACTAGATCTCAAGTAGAATAAGAAAAAACGAAGAGCAGACGAACTTACAAATCAAATTGAAAAAATAGGTAACATATCTAACTTATAGTTAAATACATATCGCCATATATAAGCGTTGTTCAACTTTTTGTGTTATCCTACAATATATTATTATTATTATTATTATTTAAATATTGAGTTATTTTATATATAGGCTATTATAGATTTTACTTACATTATTTTATGTATTTTAAAAAGTTTTAACTTATTTTACGTGCGTACTTTACTGGAATGTTTCTAAATAAATAAAATCAATAAAAATAAGCTGCCGAAAATTCCGGTTTTTCATGTACACCGAATGGCTTAATCTTATTGCCCGTCGATAGATCTATCCTGACCACGTGTCTGTTGCGTAAAACGAGTGAGTGACGTCATGCATGAAAAATACGGGGCTTATACCAGCACTAGTTGCGGATAAAGCAGTTCTTTTGTAGCCAATATCATTTTTATATTTATCTAATTGGAATTACTTTTATTCTAATGGTTGGTTACCCCGTCACTTTTATCTCGCATATAATACATAAATTGTTTCTTATTTCATGGATCACTTTGAGCTGGCAGCCACGTGGATAATTAATTATGTGATAGTATATAGTCAATGCATACGGAGAGTGGTGACGTCACAAACAACTTATGAATGACAGCATTTCACTGGCCAAAGATAAGTCGGAGTTTATTAAGAGAAAAGGGATAGTACAGAATATTTATGATGATTCCATATTGAATGCGGCCAGGAGAAAACTCCCTGTACGTACGAATATGTACGCGCCGTTTTATTAAACCATTGTCAGTTACAATTATGATATTTAAAAGGTTTTTACATTTTTAAATCAATGTATTTCGCACAAAGAAAACAATATGTGGAAGCTACTGGATAAATCTGAAAACGGATATTGATAACTTTAACATGTATTGGTGCATTGCAAACAGGCCCGCGTAATTAACTCAACGATCAACTCATAAATAAATTTATAACATGGAATTTCGTTGTTTGTTTTGTTGTTCGGGGAGAATCCACAGGCTGTCGCTTAATCAGCACAGCCTCTATGTTGGAGTGGTTGAGAAACCGCCTCCCCCACCACTCACAGGGGAGCAGTACGGAAAGATGGAGCCGAAATACCCTGAGGGTGGTCACTGCCAGAGTGTTCCACGTCCTCAGGGAGTCTTTAATGTCCCCCCTTTATTTTTAATAATTCAGTGGAGACGGCAGCGCCATTTAACGTGGTCATCCACCCACGATCTTGTGAACCGAGAAATTAATCTCTGGAAAAGTTTCGACCTCTTGCGGGGTTCGAACCTGTCACCATTGCCACCAAGTGCCGGGTGCTTAACCGCTAGGCCACCGGAGCTCACTGGAATGTCGTTATAACACGCGCAATTTAAAGCAATTTTTTTGTGTTAATTGCTGGGACCAAAACATATCTGATATATCTGAAATACATCTGAGTTTAATTACGATGGAAGTAAAGGGAAGCTTGGTCGGACCAACAAATCATTTCAAATTAAGCTACTAGTTCGTTATATCCGATTTTTTATAACCAAAAAGAAAAGGAGATGCTACCAGAAATTCGAAATTAGTGATTTTCCCACGAATCATTCGCCATTTCAACTCTTACGTCACAAATATACAGTGAACGTATATAAGCCTGATATATATATATATATATATATATATATATATATATATATATAGAGAGAGAGAGAGAGAGCATCTTGTTTCATATAAAAACGTTTAAGATACACATTCTTTTATTTAAAAAAAACACTATATTATATGAAACTTAGTATCTATGCTGGTATTAATTACAGCCGAATCGGTTTCTTATTATTCGTGCAATGTCATGTGGCTAAATATGATATTGTTGTAATATGGGTTAATTCAAATATATCTTGGTGGCAATGTTGGAAAACGATTTCAATGCACAAACAATGGAATCACAAACACTATATTTATAACATAGAATATTTCAACACATTACTAGAATAATTAAAGATATAACTGCAATTGGATGCGATCCACTCCCACAATAAGCGAATATACTGTGCTCTTTTCTCAAGTTGTAGCGATTCATCACGAGAGTGGCGCGGCGTGGTGACAGACCAAGGAACTAAGGAAAATATCTCGAAAACATGTGCTGCCACCTATGAAGTAAATGATTACGAAAAAAACTCAACTCTAAAATATACTTCTGATCGGAGATATTAAATATAACAATCACTAAAAATGATAATATCAATTGTACATTATTCGCCATAATCATTTTGGTTTTTAGATTTTATTTACAATGTATTTCTTTGCTCCGTTAGCCGTCGTGACGTCATCTCCTAGGTAACACGCTAAATAAAGATGGCTTACATGCATTGTTAGACCTATTGTGTTTATATCTTGCTAGCAGGACCAAAGTTTGTGCATTATATTTTGATATCTTAATAAGGTCAGTATATTTGTGATCGCTGGTTTGAAGAGGGTTCTAATTAAACCTTTATTTCTGATCGTCATAATACATTAATACCTCAGGTGATGGGATGTTGTCTAGCAAATCGCCGGATCTGGCAAATTCCAAATCATGGCAAATGCCATCAGCCATGATCATGATGGTATTCTTATTATTAGCCTATCTCTTCATGCTTTATTGCATGAGACTAGATTCTACATGTCGAGTAAATAATCTTTTTTAAATCGACATAATATCGCGGATGTGTCTATTTTTGTCATATTATTATAATATAGACTATAGTTAATAGTAGATACTAGACTAGACTAAGCCGGTTTATCGAAGTACCTAACTAGAGGTCTGATAATATAGACTAGATCTGATTAGACTAATAATATATATAAATAATATATATATATCTATATTATGTATATAAATTTAGTATATTATGTTGATGTCCCAAACTGAATATTCTTTTTGTTTGATTTATTGAACCTTCACTTTGAATTTCCATGGATAGTAATCCATTTGGTTGATTGATTGATTTTCTTTAGTCTCATGATCTATACAGGGATAGTACACGAAAGTGCGAGCACTTAATTATTTCCAGTGTGGTCCCTTTTATTGAGTGGTTGTTCATAGGGGAGTAGTACAGAAAGATGGAGCCAAATTAACCCAAGGCTGGTCACTGCCAGAGTGCATTACATCTTCAGGGCGTCTTTAAACGTCCCCCTTTTATAAATAAATTCAGTGGAGACAGGAGCGCCATTTAACATGGTCAGCCACCCACAATGTTGTGAGCTGAGAAATTAATCCCTGGAAAAGTATTGATGTCTTGATGGGATCGAACCTGTAACCCTTGGCACAAAGCCGAACATGCTTAGCCACTAGACCACTGGAGCTCACTGGTGTAATGGACTGTTTGTCATTACCTTTGTGTTTCATTTGCCATTGGTTGTTATTTGCCCCATAAAATGTATTCTTCATCCTTGATAAAGTTGACTTGAAGAAAATTACCAGTATCTGTATCATGAAGATACACAAAGAAGATGGTTCAAGCATATTCTGTTTTAATTACCTGTAGTTTAATTCAGTCAGGTACAGATGTAGGTTAGTTAGGAACTCAGTTAATCTTAAACAAAGAGTACATCCCACTCACTCTCTCTCTCTCTGTCTTGGACTACTTGGCTCCAGAAAAAGATATGTAAATTAATTTATTAGTATTTGTGCTATATATATATATATATATATATATATTAACAACTTGGTGGTCATTTACTTACAGTGAAAGACTGATATGAAATAAATGCATGTAGCTAGCTGTGTGAAATGTAGTGGTAATGAATCCATGCCAAGAGGTGATAACTTTGACATTTGTAAGAGATATTAAAAAATGCAAAGTGTATTTATCTTCATTATTCAGAAACTGTAAATATTGTTTAGTCTGCAGCACAAAGTACAAACACAAATGCAAACACAAAATGTATTAGATGCATATAAGCAGCATGACAGGAACTAAAAACACATTTAGCACACACACACACATACACAGTGTTACATTTGTCAGAATACACAAACACTTCAATTTTTCTGAAAATTAGGATTGCAGCACTGTATTATATTTAGTATGCTTTTGACAAATGTCACCAACAATTAGCTATCAATCAATTGATATTTGCTCTTTCAATTGTGCCAGTGATTGGCCTACATTTGATACTAGCTCCACCCAACTGACTAGATGTTGTGCATTTACTACAACACACTGTTGTCGTATCATAGGACTGAGCTGTCTGGGCCAAGTTGCTACTTGGGTGAGCTGTCTAGCATTCATATATATATATATATATATATATATATATATATATATATATATATATATATGATCTAATACTGAAATAGGCACTTTAATTTTGCCTTGTGACTCACCACATAAGCCAATTCCAATAAGTGTTTATTAGGTTTAAAATTGTGTGCCCTTTTTCTGTCTATCTGGAGTGCTCTTTCATAATGAATTAAATATATATATATATATGATCAGCCTTAAATAATTAACAAGACAATTAAAAAAGAAGTGGAATGGAGTAAAGCTTTTTTATTTGTTCTATATCTGCAAAATAATTCCACATGAAAATGTCCCAAAATGACTCGCTGCCATTACTAGCCCTAAAGTGGTCCCCCCCTATGTTAAATTGACTAAAACAATTGTCAATAATCGTAATTTGGAACTGAAATTTTGCATATAGCCATCATTTATAAACAACTCTGAAATATAATATGAATATTGGAATACTTAAGGAATCTCTAATGTCGATCAAATGAAAGATGGAGTTAGTCAGTATGTGAGTGAGTGAGTAAGGCTTAGCTGTACCTGGGCATAGATGGTAATTTTTGATGTCACCTCCTTTTAATAATTTATTATGACATGCAGGAAGAAAGAGTGGACTACTTTTAAACTTATTGAGCAAAACAATCATTAAAAATGTAATCTTAAATAGATTAATCATATCAAAAGTTTGCAATAAATGTATGTTTTAGCAGTTTCTCAATTTTTTGTAATCTATGTAAGCCAATCTGATATTTGCCAGTTTTGATAACCTGTTCCATTGTTATGGGTTTAAATATAGCAAAGTGATTAGAACATTGCACTATAAACCTCCAGACTGTGAGTTCTACTCTGATTGCTGTCTGTGTTTGTGGGATGTTTCCAAGGGGAATCCCCTCTAGGCCGTATGTCCCTGGCGTGACTGGCACCTCCGTGGTCTAACTGGTAGTGTGATGGATCACAGATCACTACCACCTGAGTTCAGATCTTGACATGGGCATATCTGAAGGGTGTTTCATCCTTGACTTAGCTTCATTACTTTTGGAGGTTTCTCAGCCCATTTAGCCTATCTTGTGCACAAACGTGGCCATAAAAAAACATCAATCATCACTGCTTGTATGACTGGCACTCACTCACTATTCCGTCATTATCAGAGCCATTTTCTGCTATGATGTCAGTATCAATGCCTAATGTCAGAATAAAGTTGATGCCTGTAAAGGTTTACAATATTTATAAATGACCCTGCTATGCTCAGCTATTTGTGACAGTTTTACTGCTATTGCAGTGAATGCAAATAGATTTGGTATTAGCAAGAGGCACCAAAATGACAATGAATTGACTTTGTGTTCTGGTACGCTATGTTCCAGTGCATTAACATTTGCCGTTTGGTCAAATGACTCCGTACAGGATAGAATGACCTAGATAAAATATTGAATGCTATTAATAGGAATCATTATTCTAGTGTATGAAAGATTATCATCCTCTGATAAAAACTGTTAAACTCTACCAGTTGATTATGATATAATAATATATAATAATAATACATGTCTATATAGTGCCAGAACTAGGTAACCCTGTTCTGAGGCGCTATACAATATTATTATCCCTGACTCAGACCTCTTTCCACCCAGCACACATCTCAACTTCCAATGGAGCATACAACGCATGCTGCCATTATAGGCACAAAGTGTTACTCAAACACGTAGCTATCGCATCCTGTCAAGTACTCGTTTTTATGGATGACTGAACCAGTCGCTACATGATAACATTGCAGCTCCCAGAGTCCTACGCTATCACAGCTCGCAATATATTCCAGCATCATGTACTTGAAATAGTACCAGCCCTATGTAGCTTTGTTTTCAACCTAGAACTGACATTATTGGTAATCTGTTTGTTATATGAGCTTGGTATTATTTCCTGCTTTGTTGTAATAGATCAGTAGGCCCCTACTAACTTTTAGATATTAACCATGTATAATTACAAAGGCTAAATTTGGCATACCATGTATTATGAGCATTCCAGATAAATATCTTGAACAACCTAGTCTTGGTGTATAACACGCAGGTGAAACCTGGAAACTCCGCAGCTGGATGTAAAATATATTTAATTCCATGAAATAAATTTATTTGTTGCCAAATGAGTAGTAGAACCCCGCAAGAGGTCGACACTTCCAGAGATTAATTTCTCGGTTCACAACATCGTGGGTGGCTGACCACGTTAAATGGCGCTGCTGAGGATGTAAAACACTCTGGCAGTGACCACCCTCAGGGTATTTCGGCTCCATCTTTCCGTACTGCTCCCCTGTGAGTGGTGGGGGAGGAGATTTTTCAACCACTCCAACATAGAGGCTGCGGCGAATAAACGACAGCCTGGGGATTCTCCCAGAACAACAATGCCACAAGTAGTAAATGGATCACGACACTGTGGAGACGTCGTGAGACTTTTGGGTGATAATCATGGATAGAAAGAGGGAGGAACGCTGATGGGGTCGTTTGTTAATGAAAGCTATGCCACTGAAATTGGAATTAGCTGAGTCAATCAGGAGCGGGCATCATAAAATAACATCAAAGAGTAGGAGCGAACGAAGAAGGTGGGAGAACACAACTGCAAATTTCGCCAATTATCGTCCAGGGAAATTTGATCCAATAGAGTCACTTTCATTAAGAGATAGCATCTATATGTGGCCCTGGTTCGTGTCACCTGACATCAGCAGCATCCCAATGACATCGATACAGAGGTGTGCTGGAGGCAAATAGTATGCCTGATATTGCTCACTTTACATGTGCAATGCCCATTTTAGACATCCCGATGTTTAAATAGATGGCGTTTCAATCGAGGTCATAAAACACAGAATAAATTAACACACACTTGGGTTTGTACAAACTGTGAAATACACAGAAATAGATGAAACAGCAGATATACAGTTAAACTTTAATCAAACATTTTAGTACATAATATAGAAAAAGTTTGATCAAAGTTAAAAGGTACAAATCTGAAAAAAACTTTTGTTATGGTGTATGGTGTTATGGTTGAAATTTTGTTATGGTGTATATCCGCGCACCCCCAAAACAAACCATGGAAAAGGTGAAAAACTGCACATTATACATGGAAGAATACGGTGTGTATATATATATATATATATATATATATATATATACATACACACACCAAATTTATTCTGTGTTTTTACACTCTTTATTCTTTACAATGGTTAATATATATATATATATATATATATATATATATATATATAAAACTAATATTGGTTTTACTCATTTAATGTTTAACATCAATATCACTAATCTCATTTTACAAGTTATATATATATATGTGTGTGTGTGTGTGTGTGTAATTTTCCTAAATCCACAATTTATTTGATTACTTTTTTAGTGTCAACAAACTAAAATTTGGCATAGACATTTTCAATTTAACTTCAAAATAAGTACGTGTGTGCCTTGAGTTGAAGCTGTGCTTACCGGTAAATACTTACAATGCAGTAGAGTGAGAAAGAGAGAGAGATGTAACTAAGTTGACATGTATTTAAGCTTTTCTGAGGAACACACAGATGTGCATGCATATACACATATGCACAGAAAGAGCCTAAGTGGGTAAACAGTTATTTATCATAGGAAGGATATAAATATTGAACATACATTGGATTTATTTGTAATAGATTAATGACACCACAAATAAAACATGTTTTAGTAACTTTGGTATTTCACTGGCTGACATTACAGGAGTGATAGCTATTTATAGTATAGTTTTCAGTGCATTAGTAAGAGCCTTAGAGTGCAAGTGTAATAATATTCCCCAAAACGACTCTAGTTTATTTCTAGTGATTTGAATAACGTACTGGCGAGTATGGTAAAATATAGATATCTGGGCACGTTTGAAGGAGGTGTGTGCTTTTAGTGGAAACAAGGCAGTATATTTAAATGTGTATGCGAAAGTCATGGCTATAATCAAAGATAAATATTATAGTGCAAACCTCAATAGAAATGTTTTGAAAAAAAAAAATATGGCATGTCAAGCTGTAATTGATAATGGTCCAGAATTGTATTTCTTGTTACCTAAGTTCCAGCGATGCAGCACCTCCTTATCTTAAGCATCATACAGTGACAATGATTTTACTAATTTAGCCTCTAGGGTCGAGTCCTTGTGAGTTGTTGTTCATACCTCTCCTCCCCCACCACTCACAGGGGACCAGTTCGGGAACATCGAGCTGAAATACCCCAAGGGTTTCTAAGATCAATTCAGTGGAGACGGCAGCACCATTTAACATGGTCATCCACCCATGATGTTGTGAGCCAAGAAATTAATCCCTGGATAAGTTTCGACCTCTTGATGGGATCGAGCCTGTGAAGTTGGTCTTCTATATCCTTCTAAGTTTTGTAAGAGGGTGCCTACATGAACTAACTAGTTGTGCGTTGGACCACAGATCACTACCACCTAAGTTCAAATCTCAGCATGGGCATATCTGAAGGGTGTTTCATCTTTGACTTCGCTTCATTACATTTGGAGGCCGCCCGGTCCATTTAGCCTACCATGTGCATCTAAGTTTTGTAAGAGCCACCTAGAAGTGACTTTAATTGATGACTTGTTGTTTCCTGTGTTCAACTACTCAGTCATGTAACACACATTGTTTGTTCTTCAATAGGGGAGATATGTCTCGCCCAGCCAGTGCTAAAGTACGTGGGACCGGAAAAACCTCATTATCCTCGGTAGACAAAGCGAGTTATGAGGATCTGTTGGTTGCCCAGTACCTTGAAGAACTAAGAAAATCAGCACAAAATGGACAAAATCCGTATGTACATGAGGATGAATAGCATAATTATGTCTACACACTAAATAAATGTGTTTGAAAAAATTAAATTAAATGCATTTTATAGTATTGTGCAGTGATGGCAGTGATTTTTTAAATATTTTTATCTTTTTCAATATGTATTTTTACATAATTTCAGCTCCAAGGGAAGTTCACCCTATATGCAAAAATTGGCTCATACACATGTTGTGTTGACATCAAACATAACGCGGCGACCCCAATCGGCTCACGTGAGCATCAGCCGGTCTAAAGGTGATTCTAGGTACATCACAAATACTGAGGCCTGGGAAGCTGATTCTCCACAGGGTGAAATACGACGCAAACGTCCTCTTAGCGCTCCCGTTTATAAAAGGTTTGTTTTATTTATGCACACACGCACGCATGCATACATATATGTATACACTAACGTACACATTGATAATATGATCAGAACGGTTGTCCTCAGTGTCCAAAGAATCTTGACCATGGTTGCTTAATATAATTACAATGCCGGCTGAACGGACAGTAGACTACTTAAAAAAGATGCAGCATGGTGAAAACTATCCTGTTGACTTCCTGGCTTAAGAAGTCACACACCCTATAAACAACAAAACGGGGTCCCTCTATTTTCCTAGAAGTGTTCTTTATGAATTCATAATGTACGTGAAAATCCCGTTGCTGGAATGCTTGAAGTTATCCCAAAGACGAAACGCACTTCCGTGGCCTAACTGGTGGTGCAGATGGCCATAGATCTGTAACATCTGGGTTCAGACTCCATCTAGCTAGGCTACGTCATCTTCCACCTTGTCTCATTACCTTTTGGAGGCCAATAGGTCAATTTAGCCTACCTCGTGTATACAAAAGTGGCCATAAAACAACAACATTTGTGTCTGGATTTATCCCAAAGATGAGCTATCTCTGCCAACAAAATCAGCTATTAACAGTCTTTGTGCAAAAGTGGTACGCTAAGCTCAGGTCGGCTGTTTTCATCTCATCCTCCTCGATCTGTCTCGACAGATATTTCCGAATCGGTTAACCTTTATTTTGACCACCATCCCATCACTAGGTGATGCTCGTATTGAATGCTCAGCATAAACCATATACGCTGAAGTTGGCCCCATTATGATGTCTCTGGTGTTCGGTTAGAGAAATCTTACCGTGATTGAATCGTCGTCATTTAGAATTGGCCTAATTTTGATATTGCAACTCGTCACGCCATCATCCAAAATGGAGTGCAATCCCGGGTGTTTACTTTGTTATCCGGGTCGTAGCTGAAATGGGCCATTTAATTAAGCAGAGCCAAATATAATAATACGAACTCTATGTGATGTTTGTCCTGTTCTCAGTGATGTAATGTGTATTTATGCAGCATCCAAGCAAGTAACCCCATTCTCAGATAGCCTATTATAAAATGAAAACATATCGTTTAAGTAGTAAGTATATAAACATGTTAAGGATTTGTGGTAAAAGTTTGACAAAGTCTGTAAATTTTATGCTGGAAGATTGTAACATGTTGAATAAACTGGGTTATCATACTTAACAATGTTGTTTGAAGGCAAACTAGAAATGAAAACTGGCTACAATTTATTTATGACCTAGATATGGATACTGTGAGAGAAGAATAACATCATTATGGTATTATCTAAAAATGCTAATTTTCACCTGTTTCTTTAATAATTATTAAAATATTTTAATTTGTGTGCTTATGAAGCGCACAATTAAGAACCTAAGACTGACTCGGCTAATTCACTACATTATGACTGTCTCATTTAATTGTATAAACAAATAGTTTAATAACAGTGGTACAATGTGTCATCTTTTTAAACAATAATTGTAGACGGAGGAATCTAAATAGGTAAACATTTTATCTGTCTTGTTGTCGTATTTTGTGTCATCGAGTTGACTTGTTTAGATTTTTCTAGAGTATTGCTATACATTGTGTTTAATTGTTTTCTTCTATTCTTGCCGAAAACTTCCTATTTTGTGACATTTATTTACAGCCACAAATGGATGAAATCTCATCTGTTAATTACAAAATGCTTTTATATATATATATATATTATATATATATATATATATATATATATATATATATATATTTATATATATATAGATGGAAATCTTGACTAAAATGAGGTCTTTTTAAATTGGCATTTAATCAGTCTTATGATATGTTGTTTATGAACATCATATTTATAAGTTGTGTATACCATAGTCATATTAATTGATGTCCAGTATTGTTGTTGCAATCAAAGTTGTCAGTTTTTTGTTCTTTTTTTTATTTTGTTGTTCATTATACTAAATTCAGACATCTCATTGTCTGTATTTACTCAATGTATGATGGATGTACTAAACGGCATACTAACAGCTTTAGAATTAATTAAAGTGTGATGATTTCAAAAGGTCACATCTGCTATCATTTTATGTAGTTATTGAATTATTATTGTTGTGGGGATTTCTTGCATCAGCTTAAAAAGTCGTTTTTTCATACATATATATTTCCAGAGTGTGTGTGTGTGCATGTGTGTGACCATTTTATTTGATGTTGTAATTTGGTATCTGTCTTGTTGATAACAACTATGACAAGCATTCTTTATAAAAACAACATGATGTTTGTCTTATTTTTGTCTGTTGGCATCATTTCTGTTTTGATGAGTGATATATTTCTCAGTTGTGTTAGCAGATTACTATTGTCTTATGTGTGAGATTGATTTGTTTTAGTATGATGGATGGTTAACTCTTTATATATATATATATATATATATATATATATATATATATATAATAAACGTGTGTGTGTACAGAGAAACAGACGCACAGAGACATGTGTATGGAAGTACACACATGCACCACACACACACACACCTATCAAATCATGTTTTGCTGTGATCCAGTCTTACACAATAATGTAGCAATATATTCATCTTTCTATACACCTATAGACCTCTGTCAGCTTCATATAGTACAGCCAGCCATAGACCGTACAGTGCTAAGTCAGGTAAATATCTTTTATGCACTTAATTATGTATGAGTACCTATTTCAGCGTGGACAGAAGAGAGAATGTATTTCAAAGCATAACGTAGAGTTACCATTAATAAAGAGAGCATCTCAATGCCAAATTACTAGAGATTAATCTAATTTAATAGGCTTTTGATTTATACTGACATCAGATTTGCTATATTTCTATTTCACAGAAAAGTTATCATTTATAATGCTGAGCATATTTTACGACTACCATCCACTCACTATAGTTCCAGTTCTGTTTGTGTTGTAATGGATTTCAAATGTATTTTATTGGAATAAATGCTAGGATTCTCAGATTTCGAGATGCTTATCTACTATTGCTGTTTATTTACCTATCAGATAACTAATTTATGCTATTCTTGTTTATTCTTGGATCCTTTATTTACTTAGGGTAAACATCTGATTTTGCTTTATTTACTTGTGTACGGCTTCTTTATTAACACACATAATTTTAATTCGGTATGCAGTTCTGTAGGGTCAAAATTCTTTTAAAAAATTGGGTACAGATGAACTTGACTTTATTCGATTTTCACGGTTCATGTTTGACACATTTCTGTTCATTCGTCTATGCGTTTTTTATTAGCATTTTAAATTGGTTAACAAAATATTACACGATGGTGATGTTTACCTCATGGCAGGTTATGGACACACAAAAGCCTTATACAGAAGACAGCCTCGTGTCATTGTGGTCACTGCCTTCAAGAATGGTGACAGAGATTTGTTCTGTAAGGTGGCAGCACCTAGCATCAGAGTGGTGAGTCTCTCTCTCTCTCATGGAGATTTAGTTCTGTTACAACATGTTCATGTTGTCATTAGTCAGGTCTGGAATTAGATTTATGTGTTGATATTTGGTTTGATAAGTCATGACATACTAAGAGCCTACACACACACACACACACACAAACACACACACACACACACACACACACACACACACACACACACACACAGTTTAAGATTTCATGTAGACTAAACAGTTTTAATCCCTACACAATATTTCCCCCTCACAGCTCTTGGAGTACTGTACTGATAAACTCAGTCTGCCAAATGCTGCACGAAGAATATTCCTCGAGAATGGCAGAGAGGTCTTTATGCCAAAGGAAATACCGCGAGGAGCTGATGTTTATATATCGACTGGAGAGCCTTTCAAAAACCCTTACAAACCAGTTAAGAGTAAGTTCAACTATTAACTGGCAAATATCGTGTTTTTTAGGAATTATGTACTAGTTGATCAGTATTCAGAGTACATTTTATTATTATGAAATAAGAAGCATATACCTTTTTTTATGTCACATAAATGGTTCAAGAAACAAACGTTTCAATGCTTAAATGGATGCTGTATGTAAACCACCTGTTTGGCCTCATGAGTAGAGTGTGGTACTATTTACCAATGGTTAAGGTTATGCTGTGTGGGAGGTTGGAGGTTTGAATCCTGGCCGTGACACTATAGTATGAGGAGTTTTTGCAGCCAACTAGGCAACTCCTGGCAAGGTTTTCTCCATAGAACATGTCATCTATTGTAAATTCTATATTTATTTAAAATTAATTCCTGTGGTGAAGCTGTAAATTACAGCCTATATGTGTTTCCCTCATTTGAGGTTGCCAGCCACGTAAAATAAGTGCTATTTTGGACATTATTATTATTATTATTATAGTTATTTTTACCTTTTATAGATAGCTTCCTCACTTAATGACATAATTTAATTATTTCATTATTGATTCTTGTATCTCTTGATAATAATGGTAATGTCTTATAATCAGTATTATCATACCTGAATAATCTTTTTTTTTGGTAATTTGCGATATGATGTATTGTGACTTCGGAAAAAAAAAACAGACCGAGAAAGAATAATTAAGTAGAGTAAATTGGGGAAAGACTGTATTAACTATCCACATTACACCCAGGTCTCCCACATCCCCATAACGTGATCCGCTGGGTTCACTTCATGGATCTTCCGTCAACCATATTTTATTACACCTGAACTATATTTATGTTTGCATCTTGTTTTTATGGCCAAGACCATTATCATTTTCGTCATAACGTTCATATATTTTTGTTCTTCTTGCAGAACAAAACCAGCTTTCTAAAAATGTTATGTGGACAATGAATGGTTTAGTGTGGACCCAAGAAGGCAAAAAACACTCAACGAAACCTAAACTTTCAAAGAGATTTCGGTATTTGATGTTTATTTCCTGTTGCGTTCATTACTCAGATCTATTCCGAGATGAACTCATTTCAGTTAGAATTGAATGGGATTTTTATTAATTAAAATTCGTCAGACATTGAGCTAACTTGTTCACTTTTCTGGTTTGCTGTTTCTATTAGATCTCTGATAGAGCAGTCAAGGAGGCGTGTTCTTGTCTTCAAAAATGGCCACGGTTCTCAGGGATCTGAAATAGTGGCTGATCCAGACAGATTTGAGGATGTAAGTAGTGAGAAAATAGTTTTAATGTTGAACTTTTGATGATTGATATAGCTTTATGTCATTTTCTTTTCGCTTGACCATTGACAACAACTTTGACATGATTCACTGAATAGTTGATAATGTAAAATTCATTACTTGGCATTTTCACATATTCATTACTGAGGAATGTTTGCCAATTCTGAGCTTCTTTCAAATCAACTAAACTCAACTTTGATTTTTTTTGTGCTCTTCTGTCACTGACTTTTCGGGTAGTTTTACTGTTTTGGTTGACATCTGTGTATATTATTATATAAGAATCAGATGTTATATAGTGGGTGCTACAACAGTGAATTGGTTAAAAGACTGTGCTACAAACCCCCAAGTTGGGAACTTGGCCCATACCTGATTATGTGAGAGTTTGTGGGAGCCATCCCTCGATCCTAAGACCGAAATGTGATCAGCACTGAGGCTAAATACCTCAATCGTGACCTTCGGTGGTCTAGCGGTTATTCACCTGAGACTTTTCCGGGGATTAATTTCTTGGCTCACAACATTGTGGGTGGCTGGCCATGTTAAATGCCGCTGCCGTCTCCACTGAATTGATTTTTAAAGGGGGGGGGAGCGTTAAAATACCCCTGTGGATGCAATACACTTGGCAGTGACCACCCTCATGCTATTTCGGCTTTATCTTTCCGTATTACTCCCATGTGAGCAGCGAGGGAGGATATGTGAATGACCACTCAATAAAAAGGGACCACATTTTCATGCGCTATCCCTGTTTCATGATTATAGAAATGAAGGGAAAAAATCAACCCAAAAAACCCTCAGGTTTTATATAATGAGGGTTATACTGTAATGCAGTGACGTCATATTTAGGTTACATGTTATCATGACCATCATCATCATCATCATCACATATTTTGTGTGATATTTTTGTAATATTTTTCATCGCAGTTTCTCGTTGCCTGCACAGCCAAGTTAGACCTTGGTAGTTATGCCAGAGTTCTCTATGATTGGGAAGGTCAGGAGATAGCACAGCTTGATGATGGTAAGTTACTTTATTGACATCGATGAGCTCAGATATTGTACGAAGGTGATTGCAAGAGTTTGCTTTTATGGGTCTCGAATAAGTCTTTGACCGTAGCTTGACACTAATGCATGCATAAACTCAGCCAAGCCATTTTGAGCACATACACACACACACACACTCCTATCTATTTACTAGCGATGTAATTTTTATCTTGTAGCTCCTGTCTTAGACCAATGTCTACAGACCTGGAGTACGCCTGTACTTGGACCCCTTTGGGTTTCTAAAGGTGAGGGATTTAGTCCTAAAGGCGTTGATGAGTTTCTCAAGGGCCTGATAGCGTACACTCAAGCTAAGCTTAAGGAAGCAAAGCAATACAAAGAACAGGTATTTAACACATCTTCTAATAAAGATCAGTGTAGACAATCATTTATATATGTGGGAACTGTGTGAAGACAGGTGAAAATTTATATACACTTCTTTCAAAATATATATATATATATATATATGTGTGTGTGTGTGTGTGCAAATGTACATTTCTGAAGTTGTAAATGTGTGTGTATGTGTGTGTGTGTGTGATATACATTGTTCTTTATCACCATTCATACTTCAGTAGAAAGCTGTGATTAAACTGTTTCTGTTTATTCAGGAGTCTTCGTCTGCAACAGCTGTATTCCATTAAAATATTCCATTAAAATATTTCCATTATTAATCTGGTCTCTTGTGTTTAAGAGCTTATGTGTGCTGATCATAAAAATAATGATTTTTCATTATTTAATAGATACGTTTATATATATAAATGTTACAAAACTGTTTTATTGCTATACACTGTTTTGCTGAAATGTTCCACATTTCTAAATGAAGCACCAAGTAAACATTTACTCATTGATCTTACAGTTACAACTTGGCCAAGATGAGGAGATGAAGGACAAAGTACAGATTGTGGCCATATTATCCATGTCAGATCAGGAGATTGACGAAACCCTAGAGATTGTACGATATATTTTATTTAAAGATTATTTTTCAACAAACAAATGGTTACTTTACAAAAAGACTAACATTCACAGAGTGAATTTATAAAACTACCTTGGATTTCATCTTGCTGTATACTTCAGTATTTTAGAATGATGTTGATGATGATGATGATAAATTGATGATTAACATTATAAAATGGTGAATTGGTGTGAAATTGACATCTTTCTTTTACAAGGGTTCTTAAAATTCTTGAAAAATACCCTGGAACAGACATGGAGTCAATTTGTATTGGTTATTTTTTTAATGGAATTGGAATTGATAAATTTTGAATTGGAATTGGAGTTTCCTACAAAAGAATTAAATCCACAAATTAATTTACCATTTAATTTTTTAATTCAGAAATATTTCTTCCATGACAATCCTGGTCGGAATATAAACTACTCGGTGTAGGTAATCCAAGTAGGTACTCGGAGTAGGTACTTGGACTATCTAATAAAACGGAATTGGAATTATAATTGAAAAATGTTGAATTGAATTGGAATTGATAAATTTGATGTCGATTGGAATTGGAATTGACCAAATGGGATTGGGTGGAATTGGAATTAATAAAATGGAATTGACCCCATCCCATGTCTGCCTTGGAACCCCCCTAGATATTTGTGATAATCCACAGAAAATATCACTACCATAACTTAGGATTTTATAATCAAGAACCAAATTCATATGTTTGTAGCCTTATCTGATGATTACATTGTGGATGGTACAATTTGTTGAAATAGTTACCCCTCTCATTTTGTAATTTCCACATTTTTGGTGTACACACATACATACTTCTACTAGCTATTGTACATTAAACTGGGTGGTTATTGTTGTGGCCTTTGTGGTCTTTGTGGGGTTTTCTGATTGATTCTTATAAATAGTTATAACTGACAGCATTTGTCCATGACAATAAACTTGATGCTTTTGGCTGAATACTCCCAAGATACTAAAGCCTTTAGCATAGTTTAAAACTGGCACAAAATGAATTCAAAATCTACAAATCTGATGCATTAATTTAATCCATCAGTTCAAAACCATTTCATTAAATGCCTGAATTTGCAACGTAAGCTTTGGATATGAAGCTTGCATTAACTAACATATAACTAAAACCTGGCCATTGCTAATATGTATATCCAAGCCAAAGGAAATGTTGCAAACATATTCTTGCCTCTGTATGCATCCTCTTTTATTAAGATTGTAATATTATTACCATTAATATTATTAATAAAATGTTCACGATATGACGTGTTAGGAATAATAATGCAGTTGATTGAGTGACTTTTATTATACGGCATGATTTATTTATAATTGGATAACTCGAATATTGATGTGCCATGTATTTATTCTGCTCGATAGGTTGCAATTTCAAAATTTCTGCTTATCTTCTGCAACAGGTTGATAAAGACATTGAAGAATTTAGTAATGCCTTGAACCGTTTGAAGGAGCAACGCGAGAAAATTCAGAGTCTGCTGAAAGAAGAGACCGAGGAAGGTTATGAATACAAACTGAAGCACATCGATAAACTAGATTACGATCACAGAATAGTTGGAACGAAAGGTTTACGTCTGAAGGTGAGTGAACAACGAACAAAACAGATTAAATCGACAACGCGTCTTGGTGGAATATCTGTCGCAGTCACGGAATATGTTTTTAAACAAATCCTACTACCCGAGATGGGCTACATGTAGTCAGTAGTTGTAATCAGTCATAATCGATTATACAAGCTCAAGTAATCATAGTTATAATCACCATTTTCATATTCAGAGTAATCACATTTGATTACATTGTATGTGTAATCATAATATGTGTTTAGTTTCATGATTACGTGTGGGGGGTGGCTTGATTATTATATTATGCCATAATATCAAAATTACTGCAATTTAAAAAAAAAAAACATTTTAATCTTACTTCAAAGTATCTAATTCCCTATACAACTGTAGCTTAGATTAATTCCAGTGATTTAATATTTTCAGTTTATCAGAACTGCGATATTTTATAATATTTTAATTGCCTGTATGCTAAAATTCAGACCCTTCACCACGAGTAGGAGCAATATAAGACATCCTTATAAATATTATGAAGAGCATTCTTGTATTATAATAATAATAATAATTTGATTCTGTCCTTTTCCACTTAGCAATTTCTGGCAGGTCGAGTCGTGCACTGACATCATGAACAATTCTGTATAGTTTGGTGTGGTATATAGACTATCAGTAAACTATGTATGCCAACTCGGAGCAATAACGGATATTCTGTTGTAAAATTAAGTGATTAGGTCCAATATCTGATGTATAAGATATGATTATTTTATTACTTTTTGTGTCGCCTAACAAAATATTTAAATATTTCTGTCAGCACAAATTTTATAATCATACACGTTGTTATGTTTCCTTCTAGTCTTCCGTACTTACTGACCTTTATCGCAGCGTTATTAATCGGTATGTATCTAGGTCAACGTGGTCTACTATTTTAATTACAGGTGTACGAGAATGGTTCATGTTACGATCCGACAGTGATTTATTTTAACGTCCAGCAGTCGATGCGAGGTGTTAGCAACAACAAGGAACTGTTACTCGCAAGGGTAAGTAGTGATGGTGGTTGTAGTCACTCAGTGTGGTATATTGGTTGCTAAAATGGAATTCGTCGCTTACCCTTTATGCACTCACTAGGTCAGTGGAAATTTACCTCGTTGGATTTTTATTGATCAAGCGTTGCTAAAGTGCCAGATTAATTAGGCTACTAAAGCTGGATATGACAGCTTTGAGATTAACCAAAAAAAGACACTTAAACTGGCTGTGATGGCTTGGTTGTGTCTGTGTGTTAGTAGTGATAGTAGTAGTAGTAGCAGTAGTAGCAGCAACAACACCAATTGCACTAGAATTACTTAGTAACTAGCGGTAGTACTAGTAGTAATACTACCAATGTTAGTAGTATATTAGAAATCCCGGCGATAATAAGAAATTAAAAAAATGCCAGCAGTTTTGAAGAGCATTTTAGAAGATTTGATACATCTACTAGTGTACTGTTGCCTCGTTAGTTTGGCATTGTTTAATGATGGAGGTGTCTGTCTGTTTTATTTAGTTGCTAGACCAGTGCAGCTCATCGTCATATCTAGCCAATCCAAAGAATAATCCGGCAATACGTCCCGTGGCTAAGAAGCTCTTTAACAGTATGGGACAGGAAATAAAAAATGTCTTCGATCTGGAGTTTGATCAAGAAGTTTGGCTGTCGTTTGGTGAACCGTGGAAGAATCTTTACTGTGAGTGATGTTAAATATTTGTTGAAAAGATTCCTTTCAGTTTGAGTACAACTTCATCAGAATTAGGTTTGTGTGTGCATTTATTGGGGGGGGGGGGGTTGTATGTGCATGTCTGCTTACTTGAGAGATAATATATTTTGGGGATCGATTTTGTTGTTTTGTACTTGTTTATGTAATTGTTGTGATGTTTTCATGATTCCATCATTGAACGTTGATTTACAATCAACAATGTCACATTTTCAGCATTTGCCCTGACAGCCACGTTTGACAGCATTAACGTATATGACAGTCCAGGTGGTGGCATCAAAGTGCTTAAAGAACCGTTAAGATTGGATGATGTCCAGAAGATTGAAAAGTATGCTTTCTATATGATATATTAAACCCGGAGATTATGTCACGCATTATAGCCATCAACCAATCTGATGTCACACATTATAGCCATCAACCAATCTGATGTCACACATTATAGCCATCAACCTAATCTGATGTCACACATTATAGCCATCAAGTCCGTATTAAAGAATGGGGAAAGTGAACCTTCAGTTCTATTTTAAGATATTCGATTTAAAATATCAGAACGCATTATTTGAGGGGCAGCTAGTAGTGAAATACGACGCGCAACTCTAGGTTATGCAACTAAATCACAGTGATACTTGAATGTGTGGAATGTTTCATCCACCAGTAAAAGGCTTCAGCTTGATCAGTACATTCACTTAGAATAATTGACATGTATTTCATGAGAGTTCAGTACTGAGGCTAAATGGATCACTTACAAATTACTTGCTTCGTACATGGCCATCCTATTTACTAGTCATCTGTAATGTTAACTAGGATTAAGATTATCCTGTGTCATGTGTACTGTGTTGTACATTTAATTGTCAGCTTTTAAATGTACAATAAAGGGCGCCTCCATCGCCTAACTGGTAGCGTGATTGGCCACAGATCTATGGTACCTGGGTTCAAGCCCCAGTCAGTCTATATCAGAAGGGTGTTACTTCTTTCACTTCGCCTGGGTGCCTCCATGGTCTAGTGGTAGCGTGTTGGACCACAGATCACTACCACCTGAGTTCGAATCTCAGCGTGGGCATCTGAAGGTTGTTTCATCTTTGACTTCGCTTCATTACCATTGGAGGTCGCTCAGCCCATTTAGCCTACCATGTGCACAAAGGTTGCCATAAAACAGCAATATTTACAATTTAAATATACAATAATGGTTATGGGGTAAATTATTTTATTTAAATTTTACTGAAGCATAATGCCTTTCATTCTCGGTAGTAACAGTTTGACCCACGTTTTCATGTAATAAAGATTATTCCTAAATTCTCGTCAAAAATAGAATCAATTTAATAACAAAAAGTACAGAACATTGTCAGTCCGGTCATTTCTGTAAATGTGAACATTTGAAAGATTGTGGAACATTGTGTTAAAAGATGATGTTTGGTTATAATCGCAAAATATTTCTTAAATAAAAGTGAGTAGACTAGATAAAAATGACTTGATGATCCATTAAAACATACACATAGACATTAGAGAATTTAATAATGTGCAATACTAAACAGATACGTCTTAAGGATAGATTTAAAACTATAGATTCAATGACAACATCTCGGTTTGTCTGAGGGGTGCCTCCGTGGTCTAGCAGTAGCGTGTTAGATCACAGATCACTACCACCGTGTTCGAATCTTGGCATGGACATATCTGAAGGCTGTTTCATCTTTGACTTTGTTACATTACCTTTGGAGGTCGCTCGGCCCATTTAGCCTACCTTGTGCACAAAACATCAATCATCATCATCATCATCATCATCGGTTTGCCTGGGAGTTGATTCTTTAATGTGGGTGCTGCATAGTGGAATGATCAGTGACCAGTCATCTTGAGCCTAACCTGCGGTGTCAACAATGTCCTTGTTGGATTATATATCTGTAGTAGTGTATATCTGTATGCTTCAGATCTGACTAAATTGCTATTTGTCTATGATTTCTGTTTTGGAATGAAAAAGAAGCCAAGTGGATGTTTTTAGTGAATAAAATGCTTTGAGATTTTTTTTTATACTAGTTGCATTTGGTCATCCCTCGTGAATTCAGATCCGATAAAGTTGAGTTCTGTCTGGCCAATGAGAGGGCAATGATGCTAAAAACCTTTATTTTATGCTGCACTAAAAATTTTATGCTTATTATTAATTTAGGCAATCCTTAATATGAACAGTTTATTGTACTGATCTTGTTGGCATTTGAAATTATGTTATTTGCGTCATTAAAATAGATAATGTACGGTAACCATAATATATATAGATAACTTGGACTTAGTCGTGGTTACTCAGTCATGGATTTTTACATTCTGTTGTTCACGACAGTGATTCCTGTTTAGATGCGATAAATGTAATCCATTATTACAAGTAAGATTTGTTTACATTTCAGGTCAGCCATGTGGGAAGCTTTCAGTGGGCTGCCTCCACATGCTAAGAGTATCCCTGAACCTCCGGGTTCTGGGGTCGTTGTTGGACTGCCTGAGGATGCCGAAGGGCACCAGCCTGTCCCCTCAGGTGTTGCTAATGATGATCCATTTACCTGTGAAATTCAACCTAATATAGCCACAATTCTTTGTGCTAAGGTAGGAATATAGTGACGGAAATAATGTCAATTGTAAATGGGAACAACATATTTTACGAATTCTTGGCACGAACTGAGTGTATTTGTTTCATAAGGAAACTATGAAATAAATCTGTCAGCCTGTATATCTATCTATCAATCACATATACACATATAATATGTGTGTGTATATATATATATATATATATATATATATGTGTGTGTGTGTGTGTGTATGTGTGTGCAAGGGTAATAAAAATACTTTTCAGTTTTATTTTGAAGCAACAATTAAATTCATTGTGATAATATTATTTTTACTATTATTATTATCATTATTATTATTATGGCTTAATATTATTATTATTACCATAACACCTTTTCATGTATTCAATATGTTACTGAGTCCTATCATATGGATGTAGTGATTTATATATTTATTGGTAATTTTCTGTATTAAGCCTTGTTTATTTCGAGAATGTTATATTTGTTCGGAGGTTTGGTTTGATATTGAAGAAAACCAATATAAACAAATCTTGGGTACTCTCTTTCAGGAAAAACCTTCCATCATGGTGGTTGGGAGTGTCGTAATGGATGTTAAAGATCCGAAGCGGTCCAGTCTTTGGCCAGCTGAAGTCCAGAATTGGGTCGTATCAAAGGTAAACGTTTTAGCTGTCAAACAATTCAGCATCAGTGAATGCCATTCTGTTAGGAAAAGAGGCTAGGATCTTTTATTTTGATTTAATATTTCATGTATATGCTGATGTATAAGATGAAGAATAGTCTTAGAGTTGTTTAGACTACAATCATTTTATCCGATACACGAGAGGCAGGTATGTCTAAGAATATCTGTCGGGGAATACTCCCAGTATATGAGGAGTGGGACTTCGGTGTTATAGTCATTAATGCACAGTGCTCTGTTAACCTCAAATTCACTCACTCTCTTATAAAAAATGATTGTGAGGGAATAAACTGTTTTTAAAGTTGATTTACAAAAGAGATCGATACATAGAGAAATAAATATTTAATTTGATGATGTGCTAGAAAGTGTAACATATGTAGAAGCGTGAATTCTCACAAATATCGTTCTCTAATTATTATCATTATAAAACTTTGGGTTGATTCTGAGTATCCCCCTTTAAAGATCCACACATGACATAACACAGTCTGACATTTTTGTACATTGTCCCTGTATTAGAACTAGAGGAAGACATACTTTCTGCTGCTCAGAAGATCAGATACTGTACACAGTACATGCAGACAGAAGCAGATTTACAGACACTACTGATGATACGGTTGAGTGTCTGGTGGGGGTGGGTGGATCACTGTACTTTGTTAATCTTAGTATTCAAAGAAAGAGGGTCCCCATAGCTTAGTAATTAGAGCACTGCACTATAAACCTGCTGGGTTTGTTGGTTCGAATCTGGCTCACACCCGTGTTTGTGGGATTTATCTCTCTAAGGAATCACCCCTGTAACCATTTGTCGCATGTGTGGCCAGGGCAGAGGCTCAATAATTCAACTTGTTCATCTATATTGCCCGTAATAAAAATATAAACAGATCATTTCATCTTTCTTCCATTTCCTCACTTTAGGCTGGTTACGTTTATAGTCGTGCCATGCCACAGCTAGTTCTCACCGTGTTGGATGTTCCGGTCACAACCAACCTTAGCCATCCAGTTACCGGGCCCAAGGAGAAAAAGATCGAGGGCTATCTCGTCGGTTTGCAGAAGAAACAATCTGGTTTGCCAAACCAACAGTGGAAATTCACCACCGAGGCTAATATGTATGCTGCGGTAAGTATTTGTTGGCTGAGAATGTGTATTCTGTTGATTGTGTTATTGTTGCTGCTGCTGCTAGCTTTCTTTATGTCTCCGTATCCCCCCCCCCCTCTCTCTGTGTGTGTCTTTTTTCTGTTTTTGAATCATGTTATCTTCAGCTAACATGTGATATTAATCAATTTACAGTCTCATCCTGAATTGTTGCTGACTTATCTTGGTGCCAAGAGTGGCAACGAGGACACGCAACTGTCAAATGAAAATGAGGCTGGCATACACTCGCAGTCGGGACAACCCCTTTATATAGCTGTCTGTCATAGGCTGACTGGCAGGGATAGCAGAGCTCAAAGGTCATTTGTGTGTGTGTATGTGTGTGTGTATGTGTGCTTGTCTGTGTGTGCATGTTTAAACCACATCTCATTTGATACATTTTGATTAACATTAAAATTAATTTTATCATAAAACTGGATCGTTGGTAATCTGTTTTGCAAATTTAAGAAGGCTGCATGTGGATTAAAAATTTCGATCTTGGCTTTTAATTCTCTGTGAACTGTTTTCTGTCGCATTGGGCTTAATGGTTTATTAACGACTTGCCCATTTCATTGCCGTCTCTGTCTTTCTGTCTCACCATCTCCAGATGGGCACTGAAACAGGAAAGGTTTGAGAATCTAGGTCAGTGGAAGCACACCGATGCTGATTCCGAGTGGCACAAGAAAGCCTACAGCTGGCCAATCAGAATGGATGGATCACTGAATGAGGACTACGATTGGCCGATGGAGGGCTACCTCATCCCGTACGCTCCACCCCTGCGGAGGAAGAAATCTGAAAGCAGTGCAAGTGGTTGGTGTCTTTTAGTCACCGTCTCGTCTGGGTTGCCTAACACACGCGTTTTAAAAGGGCTGACCCTGCCCTGGGTAAAATCATGAAAATGGAACCTAGATTTTGACCTTTTTCCACCAAAGTGGTGTTTACAATCTCTTCATAGAAATGAACCACACGATTTCAGTGCTGAAAGGTTGTTCTGTTGGTTCTCTTGGCTTACATAACCAAAGTGTGATACCCTGAAATAAGTAGGATTTCTGAGTGCTCTAAGAAGCGGGTTCCCTGAATTTTGAGTTCATGGAGATCATTTTTATACTTTTTAGCTTAATAGATGACAAATTTAAGTGGCTAATTAAGATAATCAGGGGGGGGGGACACCAAACGTAAATTCCTAATCTTCCTGTAGAATTGTCTCTTCATAGTCCATTAAATATTTTATCATGAATGCTAACCAAAACAATCGATCTTTTGTCTTTGATGTTTATTCTCATTTTAGAATGTCCAAAATGCGAGTTTATGTTTTAAAATACTGTATTTAAAATTTAAAGTTTTGGTTTGCTGAGGGTAGCTATCTGTGATGTAGAATTTTTACGGGTAAATAGTTTTATTTTGCCATAAGAAACGTTGTCTGATTCGTGCATTTTGTGATGTTTATTTGTTTACTTGTTTACTTAGCAGTGCCACTGAGGCTGCTGGTGATGAAGAATGGTGTAAGAGATGTAGCTAAATCAGTACCCGTTGTTGGACCTGACCTCTCCAATGTAAGTAGCAGGACGCCATTGCTCCAGGAGTAATTCTTATTACTGACTCTGAGTGAATCAACATTGAATAAAAGGATACCACACCGAGTGACCTTTCTGGTCTGCTCTATTGTTACATCCTACCCACCGAAGCCTGAGCGTAAATCAGGACCATCTCACTGTTATAACATCAGCTGACTGTATTCTAATAGGTGTCATACCTTTATACCAATAATTTATTCTAACATAATAAATGATCAGGTAATAACATTATTCGGCCATATTATAACAGCATTCCTGATTGCATTCTAATCAAATGGAACTATATTACTTGAATGGTTTTGAAAATTATACCTGCCTGTATTAAAGCAATATCTGCCATGAACGTACTGATTTGGTAATGCTATATCATATGCGTAACGTATTTCCTTTTCATTTTGCTGACATTTCTCAGATGAGGAAAGATATTGGTACAAAGGAGAAGAAAGGTGGCAAGAAACACAAGGATGTGGATGCTGAATCAATTGATGTTGATGAGATGTTGCACTGTGATGAAGATCTAACCGTCCTGAAGCTGGAGTTTATATTGGTAAGACTACCACCATCTTTATGCCATCATACGATAATGTGTTTAGCTAAATACGCGTAATATTTATTCAGGGTTTCCACACATCCTGGAAAACCCGGAAAAAAACAAATTCCTTTTCCAGGTCCTGGAATTGTCCTTGAATTTTACAAAATCAGGAAATGTCCTGGAAAAATTATTGCCTGTGAAAAAATCACATGAATAAATGTTATGCCTGTAGAAGAAAACTTCTATTGTGGAAGAAAAAGAGTACTGGTACATAGTCTTGATATCCCATGTTAGTTAAAATGTAAATAAAAGTGGGTGGATCAGACAGCTAGAAGGGGTGAGGAGGAGGCTGTACCATAAAAATGTCAATAATCGATGAGCCATTGATTAAATATGATATGCAGTTTTGCACATATCTTGATATATTACCTTTAAAGCTTGTATAATTTGTCCTGTAAAATGGTAGTTTTGTCCTCGAATTGTCCTGGGAAATAATATTTCCTTGACTGTGGGAAACATGTTTATTTCTTGGTTCTTGTAATGAAGTCACGTACCAACAGCTGCAGATAAAAGAATTCTCTTCACCTTATGTTTCCATTCAATTATTATTTTCATCCCAGTCATAATGGGGAATAAAAAGCTAATGAGTGGTTTGTTTACCTATTTAATTTCTATGGATAATTTTCTACAAAGAGTGTACTGGAACTTATTTTTGACTCTGTATTATACCAAACTTAACATGACCCATTTAAAGAAATGTTACTGGTCGCTGGGTTAGTTTTGTTTGTTTCTTACTTAGTCTATATTGTATGATAAATGTTGTTTATTTGCTAAAGTCATGAATCGCTCCGTTGGATTTTGTACAGTTTCTCGAACGATGTACCGGACTCTTAGACCTGCCATTTGCTGCAAGACGGCTGTTCGATGAGATGGGGCGGGAACATTTCAGTTTGGCTACTTTACACCGAGATCAACTGGTTTACGTTAGCTGCGGTGAACCTTGGTCTGACCCAAATCTGAGTAAAGCTGAGCAGCAGAGGCGCTATCTACTGGCAAATCTGGCATCAGATGTTGCAAAGATACAGCAGTTTATTGCGTTGCGTGATCCACAAGGTAAATGCAATGATCCACACATATACATACACAAGCATGGGTGGGTATGCATGCACACCACACACACCACACACAAACATACACATAAACACCTGGTTGTGTATAAGCTTCATCAATTGTTCCATCAACAGATCTTGTTTTGGAGGTGGACGGTCTCATTGGACCTGATACTAAGCTCTGCGTTAATCAGTGCGCCATCAACATGGAGGCAGAACAAAGCAAAGAACAAGAACGACACAGCGCAATAATGAGAGCTCAAGAGGAAGACATGAAACAACGTGAAAAACAGCTTCAGGAACTTGCCGAGTCTGAAGCGCAGATGTAAGTTCATGATATATGTGGGTCCTGATCAATTGCTTGCCATCAGACTCAAGTATGGTGAAGTTTAGTGAAAGGATGCAGCGTTAGATAGCCTTATTCTAATTTCTAACTGGGTTTTTTAAGCAGTTGCTTTCACTGATAAATTTACACATGATTTTATATTTGAAGGCTTGGTTTAGCTAATATTGCTTTATTTAGGGTGTTTCTTTCTTATGCATGTTAATTCAGTTTATGTAGTTCAACTAAAGTATAAAACGTAAAGTTTTCCCACTGAAATTACTGATTATTGATATCTGAACATGTAATAATAATAATAATAATAATAATGTATATTTAATAAAGCACCCTTACTTTGTTGTTAATTATAAACTCTGAAAAAATGCTGTCAAGAAGATAATTCCATTTTTACGATATGTCATCTAGGACAGCACACGAGAAAGCTCACAAATATGCCGAGGAACGTCTGGAACGCCTGAAGTGGCCTTGGGAACGAGTGGTAAATGGCGGCTATGACGAAGAAAGCGATGAAGAGGAAAGGCAATATTCCAACAAGGAGCTGTATCGCAAATTCAAGTTGGTTCAAGACAATTTTGTATTATTTTATTTGAACGTTTTATAAACCTTTTTCGGATTTCTAAACTTTTGAAGCTATTTGGAGGTTGGTGCAAGGAGATTAGATTGCAGATATTAATGTAATGTTTCTATAGCACCTGGATTCGAACCTCGGCCAGGGCTATGTCTGAAGGGTGTTTCATCTTTCGCTTTGCCTCATTCCCATTGGAGGTCGCTCGACCCATTTAGCCTACCTCGTGCACAAAAGTGGCCGCAAAACATCAACATTTACATTTAAATAATGTTCAAGAAATGATTTTAGAATTTGCACTGTATTTCATTTCTGACTTTTAAACTTTTAGACAAAAGAAAAATCCAATTTAATTTGTGAAAATATAGGCATTTACAACAAAATCAGGCAACTCAGTTGTTGGCGTTGCATTAAAGGAATCATATTTGATATCAAATAATGGTTTATTTTCTGTTAAATCTAACAAACGCCCATATATGTGCTGAGATATCTTTTTGTTAAACATGGTTATAATTTTAAATGAATGATTACGTATGGTTTCTATTGTGGAATGTAATAGAACAATAAATATTTAATTGAAGACTTTACTTCATTATCTCAATACAATATGTAAAGAGAGTGAACTGAACTAACCTAACTATATAAACATCTTTCAGTAGGAGTGGGAGGGAGGGAACTGTTGTTGAATTTCATACACTTGTGGGACTCGTTCAGGATCTAGACGATAACTGCTGTGATTTTAAGACATCAATAGATAATCTACAGTGAAAGGAGCCTGAATGACGAGCTGTCCTGATAACAAAGCTCTATAGCCACAAACCGGCGTAGATCGAACATAACACTTAACAAATACAATGATGCACCGTAAAGAAGGATTTCCCATAAATTGATGAGATAAAATGGAGTTTGATCATTTACTCCAGTTCAAATAAAAGAACAAGTATAATTTATTTATTATTATGATTATAAAAGTTTACGTACAAAACTCTGTCAATTTGTTATGCGTCTTTGATGATTAAATTTGTGTTAATATGACAATGTACTGAACCATATTATGAGTATAGTTGTGCATTTTATCAGTGAAAGCTATAGGATCATTCGCGGCCTTCTAAATTTTACAAAAGTCATTTCAGTTATATTATAAAACACAGCTACCATAACGAAGTGCAACATATATTTCTGGCTACGTACATGCATGTTATTTGCTGGATGTTTTATGCGATGTTAAAATATAAGATATTCAAAGAGTAAGCAGACTGATCATTTTTTAAATTTTTGTTGTCACTTCATTAGCAGGAGAAGGCCAAAACGCAAAGGTGATGATGCCCTGACATTACAGAAGTTCGTTTATGAAGATGGCTACATAGCTCTGTCAGAGCATTCCAACATGGTGCTCGGAGTGCAGCAGACCGAGGGTCGCATATCCGAGGTGATCCTCGTCAAACGTTGTCCTGATGACATCAACCAAAGATGGAATATGCAGGATAACGGGTATGTTTGCAATATTGTCCCCTTAAACCATTAATGACACTGTGTATTTATTAAGTTTTTGGTTCTAATAATAACGTGGAAGGAAATTTGACAACAGCAAATAAAAAGAACATGCTAGTGGTTCAGTGGATATATGGCTACGTTACAAGTCTCCCAATCAGGGTTCAAATCCAGGAAGTAACTTATTGACTGTCTATCCCAGGTCTGATCAGCATCAAGCCGAAATAAAGCACTCGCACATTAAAATAAATAAAAAGTATTGTGTGTTGAAACACTTGAAGGATGGCATTTATGCAAATGATTGAACACTGTATAAAATTTTGAAACGACAACAATAATAGTAGTAGTAATAATAATAATAATAACAATTTTGATGATCATATTTAATGTGACATTCACTATTTATTTACTTTATATATTCATTCACCATCAAATCATTAATTCTAGAATTGGACTGACTCGGAGCAAATCATTAATTCAGAATAATCCTCAAAAATGTCTACCATTAATGTTATTTAGTTCTTACATTACATGGAAAAGGCAGATTAGAAAGGTTTCAATAAAACACCAAATTACTGTTTGTGTGTGTGTGTGTGTGCACTCATATGTGTGTGTGTGGAATAATTTGTTATATATGCCCATAGATTAGCTAATCAATTATAACTTATTTTATTGGCATGATTGATTGAGTTCATATACTATCAACATTGATTTCTTATTGGGCATGTGATCTGCTTAGTTTAAACTAACGTTTGAAGCTATGGTGCAATAAAAACTGACCAATTCCTGACAATCCGGTCTATGCATTTTAAATTTAAACTAACCAGCCACAGTTACGTTACAATCAGAACTGAGCAATTTATTATAACTTGTCAATTGTTGAAATTTGAGCTAGCGATCCCTGATTGTCACCTATAGGTCACGGCCACCCGGTGTTGACTTCTGTTCTGTCTTTATTGTTGATGGTGGTGTTTATAGGGGTCTTTCAGGGGAAGTGAGATGATGATGTCTGGGTGAAGTGTTGATTTTCTTATAATCAATACTGCTAATACGGTTTTAGGTGTTGGTCTGAGAGTTCGAAGTCTTCAGCGAGGAGGTGACCATTTAGTCTTTTTCGGTACATCGGGTGGGCTGGGCAGTATACCACTAACTAGCCAAATCACATCATAAAATGAAAATGGGGGCTTTCACTTGCAGGCTTTGTATAAGAAACCCTGCAACAGAAGTATGAAGAGTTAGATCAGTTATCAGATTTTGGTCATGTTCCAAAATGTAGAAGCCATTTCAGTAATTATGTTTCAAGGAATGAACCGTGGACAGTTATTTGTTTTACGAATGACAATGTGAAAGTGGTGTTATTTTAACTTTAGAGTCATCCAGGCAAAACACAACTCACAGATGGTACTTACTGTGAGCCTGCCATCATCAGCCAGTGTGGATGAAGATGGTGCAGCTATATCATATCTTGGATGCCACGTCACTGTCCAGGCATTAAGGGTGTCGCAGTTTGGCCGAGCCAATCAGAGATGGCTGTATGAACAGAATACTGGGTTTATCCATGCATTTCACACAGACCAGATGGACAAAGGTTGGTGTCTGGTCAGTGTCAGGGTGGGCTGTGTGTGTGTGTGTGTGTGTGTGTGTGTGTGTAAAAGAGAGAGAGAAATATTTAAATGTTTATGTCATAGCATTTTACTGAATCCTGCCATATTTAACATGATAATTCATAGCTAGGAAATAAAACATTTATTTCAATAACTATAGTACAATTTATATGTAATTTTGTTGTCTTCGTCAACTAGTTATAGTAGATTTTTGTCACAGAAATAGTTTTATTTTGTAATCAGATTTCTTTAGTAATCAGATTTCATTCAGGAGGAACTTCTACTTTCTCAGTGAGCATAGACTAGAGTACATGATAAAATGTGTGTGTTATGTGTGATGTGGTGAGTGAGTAAGTGAGCAACTGAGCAAGTGTTTGTGTGTGTGTGTGTTTGTGTGTGATAACTGCATCAGGTAGGAGTTTGATGAAGAATTGATAATTTTGTAGCCATCTAAATGTAAGCGTATGTTGTACTTGCAGAAATCACTGCAGCTAATAAAGCGAATGTTTGTACTTTTGCTGTGATGGGAGATACAGCCATAGACCAACCTGTAGGTATACAAAAATTAGCCAATCTCAAGTGTAATGGTTAATGATAAGCATTTTGTTTATGGTTCTTTGAGTGTCCTTAATTGTAGCAGTTACTCTTGATTTGTTCATGGTCCATTTGCTGATATGCTGTAAGGTTATTTGCCACATTCATTGTGGTAGATGCTAGGCTTTTAGCCAGAAATCCAAAGTAAGGTGTCCACTTTTTGTTTGCTTGGCAAATCCCAACTCAAATGGTTGGTGTAGGGGGAATTGTGCAATATATATATATATATATATATATATATATATATATATATGCCCACACACACACACACACACACACACACACACCCTAGCCATCTGCCACCTGTGAACAGTTACCTACCTCATCTACAGCACCTACCCGGTGTCCAACCTTTGATAAGGACCCAATTTCCTGCCATTATAATGCCCCCATTGCCATAAATATAATTCTTTTTACATCCGGGCTTACCACATTAATCTCAGGCAGTCCATTTGCGTGGCTGGATAGTTTGTTGGCCAAAACACTGATGAACACACAATATTATCCATCAATTGAGCTGAAGACCTTTTATCTTCTGTTGAAGAGACATCACTTTCCTGGCTTGTACACACTCTCACAAATAATTAAACAGATTAATCCAGTTTCTGATGTTTATTGTATATTTGCCGGTTAGAAGATAAATGTTGTCGCTTTATTTTAATGATCCTATTTGGTAATCACATATTAATAGATACCTTTATCATAATGCATTCTATAGTGTTTTTTTTTTAAATCTCCAATGTAGGGCTATGTTGTCCAGGTGCAACAGGAGAAGGGTACCCCACCAAAAAAGATCCTTGTATGTTCATCTTGTGCACGTGCCATGAGAGGACGTCATAAACTTGAGAAAGTTCAAGGTCATATTGATTTTGCGTGCAGCATGGGAAATGGTGAGCTATCTGAAGTTTCAGTTTCATTCTGCCTAGAAATGATATATTTCAGAACGAAACCATTTGTTCTTTAAGTAGACGTATCTGTGATATGCAGGAAATGTGTGCTTATCACAAATGGTTTTATTAATAATGTAATTTTTTTTCCAGTGATATTTGATATTATTCAGTGATTCCATGGTGTTAATAAATTAATAATAATAATTATCTAAACAGCTGTTATTAACATAACTCGTTACCTGAATGAGAACTACAGAAAGGATTTGAAAGGATTTTTAGTTTAATGCATTCCATGGAGACTAATTCAAAAAGTTTAATTTAGAATAGAAATGTACACATTCATCAGAAAAATTTTTTTAGCAGTTGTTTCTTGTGGATTAAAATCTTTCACTCTTGTAGCGTTATTACTAAGGTTTGGACCTCTGCCTTCCACACACCTCATTATTGGCCCTGGAGGTGATCTTCAGTTTAAAGAAATGTTTGAAGTGTTCTTAATAAACGGCTCATTTTCCTATCTCACTAACTAAGTAGTCCCTGGTGAAAAGATCATGAACTATTCAAGAATCATGCATGAACAGTTCATGCACAGAATTCATGAACAACACACGAACAGTTCATGAATGGTTCTTGAACATGAAATGGTCCTATTCATGAACAGTTCATGAACATTTCAAGTCACAGAGTTCAGGAACTGTCCATGAACATTTCAATGCACATGGCGTGGTCCATGAACAGTTCATGAATGGTTCTTGAACATGAAATGGTCCTATTCACTGTAAAATATGCACATTTCAGTAAGTGACAAACTCCAAACTAATTAGTTTCATTATTTATTTTATCACAAAAATCATTTCTCATGTAAATAAAATATAATTCAACTGCCTGGTTTAAACAAATCCGAACTCAACTAAAATTTGGAGCTCAGCTCTGGGCAGACTGTGACTGTGACTGACACTGGGCTACATGGTTACGCCTTACGGTAATAGCAGACCTCTAGATCTATTACCTAACAATAGTAACATTATGTTTACAATTGATGCCACTAGACTAGCCTAGGTAGTAGGTCTAGATCTAGATCATACTTCATAGATGAGTAGATAAACATGTCTAGGTCACTAGGTGTTAAAAAAAAAGTGAGCTCCGGTGGCCTAGCGGTTAAGCACTGGCACTTGGTGCCTACGGTCGCAGGTTCGAACCCTGTAAGAGGCCGAAACTTTTCCAGGGATTAATTTCTCGGCTCACTACATCGTGGGTGGCTGACCACGTTAAATGGCGCTGCCGTCTCCACTGAATTATTTAAAATAAAGGGGGACGTTAAAAAACCCCTGAGGACGTAAAACACTCTGGCAGTGACCACCCTCATGGTATTTCGGCTCCATCTTTCCGTACTGCTTCCCTCTGAGTGGTGGGGGAGGAGGTTTCTCAACCACTCCAACATAGAGGCTGTGCTGATTAAGCGACAGCCTGGGGATTCTCCCCGAACAACAAAACCTAGGTATTAAAACATAAACCGTTTATTAGATCTATATGCTATCTCGGTATCTGTTTAAAACATATACACTAATACACTATAATAGTCAAATAAAAATAGAAATCTGAACGTTACTTAGAATTAGATGTAGATCTAACCGTATTATTATGATTACAGTCTAGACTCTACTAGATCTACGTCTCTAGATATAATCCCTTGTTAATGCCGTCTCCTGCTCTCCTTTACGATAATCGGAAAATCCTTTCTTGGTGTAACAATGCCTGTGTCTTTAACGATACTCAACAGGCTCTCCAACACCCAATCAACTAAAATATACATGCTGATTTAAGCTGTAATAAACAACACTTGTATGCTGCTGAAAATATGCCATAGTTTCGAACGATCAACGCAAGAGTTCACGCGAGAGTTCACGCATGCGATTTATAGGCCTAGTTGTTGTTACTTCTAAACCCGGCACTTGGTAAGGGGACAGGTTCGATTCCAGTAAGAGGTCGAAACTTTTCCAGAGATTAATTTCTCGGCTCACAACATCGTAGGTGGCTAACCACGTTAGATGACGCTGCCTTCTCCACTGAATTATTAAAAATAAAGGGGGACGTTGTCGTTAGAGACCCCCTGAGGACGTAAAATAATTAAATACTCTGGCAGTGACCACCTTCAATAAAGGCTTCATGGTATTTCGGCTCCATTTTTCCATACTGCTCCTCTTTGAGTGGTGGGAGAGGAGATCCTCAACCACTCCAACATAGAGGCTGTGCCAAATAAGTGACAGCCTGGGGATTCTCTCCCAAAACAAACACAAAGAATCCGAAATAGAAAACATGTTCTTAGTTTAATTATGAATATTTGACTTAGAATTTGAATGGAATTGACAAAATGAAATTGACCCTATGTCTGACAATTAAAAGTCTTAAATGTTGGTATTTCATCCTAGAAACTAAATAATATTATGCCAAAACTACTTGTTTCATTATTCGTATGTTTTGTTCTCGGTAAAAAAATCGGACTTTAAATATTTTTCAGCAATTCTTGAATTCTAATGTTTATGAATGGTATATGAGGTTCTCGGAATGTTCTTCAACAATTCTTGAACTAGGTTCATGAACACTTTATGAATGGTTCACGAACCTTTCCAGATTCATGAAATATTCTTCAACCATTCATGAACTTGTATGGTGAACTGTTCATGAACTATGGTTCATGAACCAGTCAAGTGAACATTTCATGAGTAGTTCATGACTAGTTCAAGAATGTTCACGAACAGTTCATCGAGTCATGAATTTCATTTCACCGGGGTTGAGCTAAGTGATGAGCTGTAATTAATGTTTGGGGTTGTCTTTCAAAAGAAATTAATATCGATTGAAGTATAATTTAATTTCAACCCGAAGCTTCGGTATTTGCATCTTTATTTCTTCCTTTTAACAAAAGCCTCTAAACTCATTTCAGCAAAGGAACTCGGCATCAAGCAAGTTGGCAGCTTCCAGTGTCTTAATGGTAAAGTGGACCTGTCCACGTATGAGGCGGAGCACACGTTGGAGGAATGGCAGTCACAGCTGGAAAAGTGGCGCGAGGAGTTGAGCGTACGCGTGATAGCACGCGAGATCTCGGCGGCCAAGGTCCCATATACCGTCAAGGTACTGGCCTACAGGAATGGCGACGGAAGGCTGAAACCTGGAGAAATGATTGTCGGATCCAGTGTACCTGGGGTCAGTATCTAGTTATTGTTCATAATTGTTAAATTGGGGTTGTCGAATGAAGACGGTCATCAGATTGTATAATTTGAGTCAATTTAAAAACTATCATTATTATTATTATTATTATACAAAATATATACAGTCATACCCTGCCTTACATCATTACTAGGTTCCAAAAGCCATGACATAACCCTTTTTTTATATAAACCAGATGTAATGCCTAAAAAGTGCCTTCTGATGTAAATATTATATTGCCTGTACATTTTGTATGTTTTTATTGTATTTTAAAGTGTTTTTTTTAAATATTTTATTCTTTCATTTCCCATTATTGTGACATAGCTGAGTGACATAACATTGAACATAATGACACTCGTTGAACTGAAATTTACCCTAGAAGAGTGGCATAAAGATAACATTTGACATAGGCTGAAATGATGTAAAGCAGGGCATTACTGCATAGCACTTTATGTAAATGTATGCAAAAAAAGTTATAACCATTTAAGTAGGGAATAATAATTCAGCACAGGAAGCCAGAATGACAAAAACATTAAGATGAAAAACATTTAAAAGTAAATACCGCTGAGAAATAAGAAACATTGCGAGATTACTGAAAATTGTCTGAAAATGTTAGTCTTTAAATTATACGTGTGGCTGACCAGAATTTATTCAACTACAAGTTGTATCTCCAAACATTTAGAACAGTCATATTATAAAGAATCACACACTAGGATTTATAACAGAAACACAATAGGCGAGTGTGACGTCTGTGATGTATATCTAATAATAGGGTAAATGCACAAAGCATATAGCAGCATTGTTATGAGGGAAACCTTGTTGAAGTATGTCCACCTGGAAAATAGCCATGTTTGCTGTTTCCATTTGAATAGAACCAGATATATCATAATGGCTGTCTACATCTTAGAAATTAAGGGCCTTCAGATGCACAGATGTTTTTGAAATTGTGCATGCTTTCATACAATATGAGCTTATATAAATATTTAAATTCTGTTGAAGACTGTATGGTAATACTAATAATAATAATAATAATAATAACAACAATAAAATTAATACTATTTCTAACATAAATAAAAATACTTGTTTCAATCATCTCCAAAGCTCATCTCCCTTTCAACCCCCCCCCCATCTCTTCCCAGTTCAGACTATTGCCTTGTGTGCTCTCATCATGTGATTGTTAACGTGCTACATTACTGACCTTCAGGTGATGGCACTGAATCTGAGTGTTACCTGTATCAATGGGATGTTTCGTTGTTCAATAAAATGCTTCAGCATGATGATCTCATTTCGGTTAGGAGTAACCCGATGACGCCTTATGTCCCAGATATTAGCAGTGCCTAGGCTAAACAAAGCCACAATTCTCTCAATCGTTTTTTTCCATCCTGACACCATTATCTTTCCTACTCAGTGTCAGCATTGTTAGGATATTTGATAAATTGATCACCTCATCACTGTTGTAAATAGATTATTTGATGCTACACGATACTGAGTATAATCCACATTGAGCTATTTTGCTGTAGTACGTTAGTAGACATTTCTGCTATTCGTTTGCAGATATTAGACCAATGCGTATACCGTCTTGGCCTGAATCAGGCGGCAAGACGTCTCTACATGGCCGATGGTACGCTGGTACTGGACACCGATGACCTGATCGAGTGGGTACAACAAGAATACGTACGACAGGCAAAGAGACAGCTACGAGCTGAAGCCAAGGCTAGGAGACAACAGCAGCAAGGGGAGACTGATGGGCAAGGTTAGCTCCACTCGGATGTTTACATCCGATGTGTTGTCTGCGTGACGTTTATCTTTGAGAAGTCAATGCATTGTTTGTGTGATGTTTTTATTTATGAGAGGACAGCCAGTGATAATAGTTATGCGATGTTTATTTATGCAGAACAACCCACCAATTTATTTGTTTGATTTTTATTTATGTGAGAATTACTTTTGTTATTGTCGGTGTGTGACGTGTATTTATGAGGGGACAACCTATCGTGTTTTTTCTGTCGTGTTTAGTTGACAATCTATCATTTTGTTTTGTGATGTCACGCTGTTTTTTATTTTTATTTCAGAAACAGCAGAAGAAGGCTCTAAATATTTGGATAAGGTGGATCTGGATTCAAACGATTCTTCATTGGAAGACGAAGAAGAGGAGGACGGCGAGACGGAGCAGACAGGGGAATCCGATCAGAAGGACACTGGTACGTCATTGATGACCGATTTGATCAGTTATTGGCTTTGATAAGACAGCAGAATAAAAATACAATAAAAGGCATTGAAGCCAGTGTTCTTGACTTGTTTTGGGAAAGCTAACTGTTGAAGATTTTAAACCTTATCCTGTAACTCAACTGTTCATGGAAATATCTACCTGTAATTAATTATTAACTATCTCATATTAGGGATTTCAAGAAATATTTCATTTCAGTTGCTCCTCCTATTATTATTATTATTATTATTATTTCTACCATTACTAATGTTAGGAAAGCTAAGAACCTTATTTAAAAAAATGCAAATAACTATATGTGTGGCTAAATATTTACATGGGGTTTATTTTTGTGGTGGAATTTAGTATTAACGAGTATTACGTGTAAAACTCTTTACAATATCATGTTTTGGTCTGTATGAAATGCTTCTATTGATGTAGCCAATTCACAATGTCATATTAACACAATTTTGAGACATAACATTATTTTATCGGTACATTATCACAGCAGTCCATCTTAATAGATTTCAGATGAGAAAGTGACTCATTTGATTCACGCCGTTTCAGATCAGCATTCATCGTGTACGTGGCCCGTTGATGAGCAGATGTATTTAACACCATTTAACAGTCTTATTTTATTTAGAAAAGTGTCAAAAAAATATTTCACACTCAAAACTATTATATTACAGTAATGCTGTCACCTGGAAAATGCTAGTACTCTTTCAAAACTAGCTATATTTAATGTAATTAATGTTAATGTTGTTGTGATACCGAACAGTTTTTAGACTGGCAAAAAGACAACTGTGGGTGAGCTATTAATTAATACGTTTGTTAACGTGTTGGTAATTAGAATAATGGCACATTTACTGGTCCTAACTGATGGTGAAATTTATGCCCCTTTGTAGAGTTATACTTATATCGATGTGTTGACACATTTAATAACACATAATTAGCTTTCTATTGAAATAAACATGAATTCTCTTCATTAATTAGTAACATTACATGATACTCTTTGAGTATGATTCCAATTTATTTTCCAAAAATTTAAATACAGGTTCAACTTTTCACAATCCGCTATTTGAAGTCATAGAAATATCATATTGCAGTATAGTTGAATTATGATATCGCCGAAGTGATATTAAACCATCCTGTGTTTTGATTACATCGTAACTTGCCATCCGTCATGAAAATAAAATTAACCATAGATTCAATTAAATGTCATTTGACATCTGTATTCATTATAATGTACTGTAATCTCCCATATATAGCGCGCACTCATTTATAATGTGAACCACTTGTTGACCAGAAAAATGTCTGGAAAACCTAGTTTTGGTGCAGCTGGACATGCACACCATTTGTTTCTGTACATACACCCTTGGCGTATGATGGCCTGGTACAGATTTTGCTCCTAAGGTCTGCAAAAAGATCATTAACAACCAAACTTGTCTCAATTGTGAGCAAATAAAGATGACACACATAGAGCTTTTTAAGGTAGTTTATTTATCTTCACATCTTGTATAATGATCCTTTTGATAATTTGGTAATTGAGGGTGATAAAAGATAACAATGAAGACCAATTTCATGTAGAAATAACTGAAATAATTTCGACGTGGAACTGACCTGTCACCATCTTGGATTTTGACCGTGTGATATCTTAATTTGCGGGTCGGCACGAAAATAATAATATAAATGATAAAAATCAAATTTATTTCCCGGCGAAGGATTTCAGTAGTGATTGGTGGATTTGTGAGACGAATATTATAAAAAAACAATCGCTTAATAGCCATAAGATATCTCTGTCAGATTTGTTTTTCTTTAAAAAAATGGACACATTTAGTTATGGCGTATAACGCTCACCCCCAAACAACTACGGAAAACAATGAAAAAAGGTGTCCGTTATACACAGAAGATTATTGTTTATTGATGATTGGCCGATTTATTTATCAATATTCACATCTTGTTCTATTTGGAAATGGATTTAAAATAAAGAAAATCTATAGCAGAGCTATATAGACAGTCTATTTTAGGCATGAATTAAGATCCTTCAACTTCAATAATAATGTGATAATTCTGTTCATTTACAGAGTTTAAATCAATACAATACCATTTACTTATTAATATATAATTAATTATCTGTATTGTTTCCAAGAGAACATTAGTACCTTTTTTAACTAGAAACATTATGCAATATATTTTTCTTCTGTGGTTACAACAATTATTCACCTACGGTACTTATCCACTGTTGACGCAGTTTTGTCACTCAGGGATTCTAAGTCTTGATTTTGGACGAAAACATAAAACATTTTCAATAAAAGCGCCGTCTTGTTGTGTAGATTACTTTTATGTAAAGAATGATGTTGTACAGAGTTTTACCTGTATTTGTATTGTGAAGACGTACGTGTGTGGGATGTTGCGCATACTAAAGTAAGGAAATCCTAGCATGCCAGCAGACATGTGCTGCTAACGCGCCACAGGGTCCACACCGAACGCACACTGCATATGTACCTAGTCTCACACCCGTTTAGAAACTCTTAATAAATGTTAACCATAATCATTAACTGCTGCGGTACGGCTGTTTTAGTATTCATAGCATTAATACTGTGATGTTTTAGTAAACATTTTCAGCACTCGAGTGTTATGCTTTTACTCGCACAAAGATTAGTCGATGTTTTTACGAGCGATGCGTCCTTTTGCTACTATCAGTAAAACATAAATACATGAATGTTCTGGTTGCTTAATTAGGTAAACGCGTAAGATTTGCCGAGACATCACCGGCTGAAATAGGTTTGTGTTCATTTCACTGGTTGGTCTAATTCTCCTCGGATGAAATAATTATAGCTGGTTCTGCATCCCTTCTTGTCTAAGAGTACACAGTGCTATGAGGTCTGGCCTTAGTTCACTGTACGAATGCCATTGCTTGACTGAACTATGATATTATGCCTTTTACGTTGTGTGGGGGGGGGGGTAGTGTTAACCAAATATACTTGATACAATTATAATGCCTTCTTCAAGCAGTAACAAGTTTAGCAATTAAGAACATCGGTCTATATCTGACAGATGTATGAGCATTGTCGTACTTGGATTTGTGGCTGCACATTGCTCCGTTTATCTGGCACACAATTTTAGACCCTTATTTTGTCTCTAGTTATAGTGCTGATCCAGAAATCTGTACACACTTAAAGAAGCATCCTAGCCGTGTTATCTAAATAAGGCTAGCATGGTTGGCATTGATTTAATCAAATTGATTAAATCATTGATTTAATCAAGATTTTTTCAGATTATCTTGATTTAATTGTATGTATTTTAAAATAAAGTTTAAATTTATACGTAACAGTTTTGGTTTAATTCTTTAGAATTGCTAAGAATGAAATGTTCAGCCTATTAGGTATATTATGATATTCCACATATTTACTTATTTTCAGAATTACATATTATTTCTTATGAGATTGTCGAGAATGTTGAAAAAATTAAATGAATCAATTTTATTTGAAAAAATCCGATTTATTCGATAAAAATCATGATTTTTTTCCAACCCTGAAGGCTAGCATTATAATCAGAACAATTATCAGACCTGAGAGAAAAATTAAATAGTATCCTTCAAAGGACAGGAGTCGAGTAATAGATATTACCCTGTTACCGAAGCATTATCCACGATGCCCAAGCATAATGAGGGTATCGTGGATGACGCCTGAAGTAAAACGGGGTACTATCTGTTATGCACACCAAGGGGAATATGGAACACCCCTTTTGGTACTAGTCCACTGCTAGATATCACCCCTAGGGCTGTTATTTGAGAATGGGATCTCCCATAAGTACACAATGGGATGGTCATTGTTCTTTCAAACTCGCATACATAGAGGTGTGATTTTGATGTGTTGTACACTTGGGCAATGCATATCGTAACACTTGATTCACTTGACCGAACCATGCGTGACGATATCGATCAGGCATCTATTGTTCGGATATCAAGACCCATGGTGTGTTTTTATAATGGATGAATTTCAGCTAGAATATTTGTTAGCTTTTTCGTTCAGGTACTTCCTACTTTTGTGGAGTTCTCTTGAGCCTAAGTTTTTATTGGAATTTTCTAATAGCTGTCACTATTATCTATGGGGGCGCCCCCATGGTCTAGTTGGTAGTGCGTTGGACCACAGATCACTACCACCCGAGTTCGAATCTTGGCATGGGAATATCTGAAGGGTGTTTCATCTTTGACTTCGCCTCATTATCCTTGCGGGTCGCTTGGCCCATTTAGCCTACCACGTGCACAAAATTGGCTGTAAAACATCAATCATCATATTCTCTATGGCGAGTGATGATATAACAGGTTGCAGTGTGTCGAGCTTGCTGTTTAAATTATGTCGAACCCGGTCACTCGTCATAGCACTGTGTAGTTGTCATTACGTAGATTAACTGCTCATATCTTGGTATAACATAATGCATGATCTACGTCACTTCTCTATACTCTCAATTATGACGATAACACAATCTTACAGATTTTTGTTTTATTGTGTTGTGTTTGTTATTTAGTTGTTGGTGCTTTTGGCGGAGGTTATCACATGTTCTTTAGCAATATATATATATATATATATATATATATATATATATATATATATGTTTGTATGCATGAAACCATTTATTTGTATATATTCATGCATGTTTGTATACATTATGATGTTTCTCTGGCACAGTATCTTCCATGCATCATCATGTTTTTTTAGGTAATATTTAAGTACCGATGAAGCAATCTACAATATGACATCATGCTTCGTTGTCCGATTTACACCTGTATCATACTCGCCTAAATGCCATTAGAAATAAAAAAAATTATTTCTTTCACTAAGCCATCCTCCAAAAAGTGAAAATATATCGGGAGCGGGGGGAGGATTTTTTACTGATCTATTTCCGGAGGAAAATATTTGATTACTGATGCAATGATAAGTTGTCTTTGGGAGATATTTTTCAGCCTAGCATCATTAAAGCTGTGGTTAATATCACTCCATTCTTCTCTTACGATTAATAATGTTTTCACCAAACTTATTGTGGGTTTCAATTCACAAATGTTTATTTTTAAATAACCCAGTTTTTTAAAATCATTTTAGATTTTGCATGCCAATAACTAAAATATCCTCATCAGTATATAAATACATATGAATACATTTTCCTCCAGAAGCCATCACTCTAGATCATAACATCACCTGTTCTGACGTGTTATTGTAGTACAGCGTAACGTGATAATCTAATTTTTCTCCAGACATCACGGTGGGAAGTTCTGCGACTAATCGAAGTGAGATAGATCCCTGGTCCAATGTCATTCTGATACCGAACCCGCAAGAGGCAATAAAGTCAGACGGACAGCTTACGACGTGGAAGTTGTTTGCTAAACAACCCGGTCAGATATGTCTACAGGTGAGCAGCTGCCCCATACACAGATGTGTAGAGGGATGGTTTAAAAATTATCTATGACTCTTGGAAAACCTGCAAAATAACAAATTAATTTTCCAGATCCTGGAAATGTCCTTGAATTTTACAAAATCAGGAAATGTCCTGGAAAAAAATATTATTAGGGCTGTAGAAGAAAACTTTGATTATAGAAGAAAAAGAGTACCGGTACATGGTCTTGGTATCCGATGTTAATTTAAATAAAAGTGGGTGAATCAGACAGCTAGAAGGGGCGAGGAGAAGGCTGTACCGTGAAAATGTCATTAATTGATCATATGTTAACTAAATGTGATAAATATCCTTTGTCTCACACATCTTGATTTATTACCTTTAAATTTTGTATACTTTGTCCTGGAAAATAGTAATTTTGTCCTGGAAATGTTCTGGAAAATAATATCTTGTTGGCTGTGGCAGCCATGATAACAGTTTTAGGCTGTGTATAATGTGATGTTGTTGTGTAGAATTGAAAACTAAGAGCTTGGTGAAATCTGAAGTAATCAATTCTAAGCCAGGTGTGAAAATAGTTCACACATATCAATAGATTGCTTGATCGGGTTATCCATTATGCAGATATTTAATGATAAAGTAACATCCAGATTTGTTTACAATTCTCCAGTTTCTGTTTAAGTTATACACACCTTCATCTCACATGATATCTATAGTCATACGTTGGCACTCCATTAATGTAGATGGTAGCAGATCGCTGCAGACTCCGAATTGGGGTTACACTCTGTTTGCGTTTCTTGTGTTTGTCGGACATTTTGTGTGAAAATGTCATGCCTGTTAGAAGCAGGTCATGGGTTATGTGTCCCATGTGTGACTAGTACCAACCCTCCCTCCTCCCCCACCCAAAAACAAAGCACTTACCCATCTGTTTTGATTTGGATTCAAAATATAAATACCCTTTAATAATTGTCTGTTCTGTGGTTGTTGAGGGTCTGGATTCGGTTTTGTGAGTTAGGTATGTTTCCTGATTCTTTATTAATTAGTTTTATGGCTCTTAGCAGATTATTGGGTTAAATTACACAACCTGAAATTAGTATGATTATTATTATTATTATTTTCCATTCTTAACCTGTAATCTGAATGAATTTGTTTTGTGTGTTTCTTACTAAATGTATATTTATTCTGGTTTCATAATACTATTAAAGTTACCTATGGACAGTTAACATTAATTAGCAAGCATGTATTTATTAAATATCAGTTATTTATTGTGGTTAAGACAATGAGTGGCCTTACCTGTAAATGCTTTTTAAATCAATAACCAGACAACAGGTATTATATGTTGCGTTTATGTATATACATGTACATAACTTGTATGCTAGGTAAATTAAAGTTGTAAACTCTGTAGTGCAAACTCTAAAATGCTACGATGTCAGGCAGTGCACACAAAAGATATGAATAAATACATCAATCCATAAATTGATCAATAAACTTGTAAAAGGTCAATATAGCCAGTTGTAAGATTGAAACCAAGAATATTCCACCCATATTTCATGTCTTCCAATCCCTGACATAGTTATCATTCAGTCCTCATGGCAGATGACTTCTTATATATATATATATATATATATATATATATATATATGTATGAACATTTATCAGGTTCTTCGACCAAGTGGTGAAGATCCCATGGCATTCTTCTTGACTGGCCAAGTGACCTATGACATACCATCATCAGGACAACATGTCATTGACATCAAGGATCGACCACTGAAAGTGAAACGTGATGATGTGATTGGTTTCTACAGCATGTCCACTCCGGTGATTCCATATGATGTTGAAGAGGGCAGTGATTTGTGTCCGTACTATTTACTGCCACCCGAGAAACCCAAATTGGGTCAGATGTTAAATTTAGAGGTGCTGCATCAGTCTGGCACAAGGAGGTATTCGGTGTGTGCTGTCATCAAACCTAGTGAGTGTTTTTCATATTCCATGGTTACAACTGAAAAAATAAACTAGGATATTTTTATTAGAAACTTTTTGTTGCTGCTGCGTTAAAAAAGGAGAAAGATATATTGTAAAATTTGATATAATCAGTAATTTATTTGTGTTTAAAAAATCTCAGTTCATTATAACATTATATATCAGCCACCAAATAAAGTTGCTTATCTTTGAGAAAAATCTCTGCATGACCAATGAGGTATAGATATTTTCTAAAAAGAGTTGTGGGTTATAAACGAATAAAAGTGATCACAGAAGTATAGTGACGACTTTTAAATTATACAACCATTTAAAATACCAATACATCTAATGCACAGAAGTCATGTATTTGAATTTTAAAAGATGGAATAAACAAGCCTTTCAGTTATACATTAAGTCATGCTGTGTTAAGTACATTGATTTAAAACTTCAGTACATTTGTGTGTTATGGATGTCCATTCCGTACTGTTCTCATAGACATGTTATTCATGGCGATCATTTTCATTATGATATCATGAAGATACAGTTACTGAACAGATGCGGTACAGTTTTGTTTTCAACTTTTCAACAGATGAGATTGATGAAAAGCCTGCAGCAGAGCCGATTCCGCCAAGGCCTAAGACAGCAGCTCGTTCGGGCAGGAAACCCGACAAGCCGAAGAAGAAGCGAGTCGAGATAAAGCCACCTCCCATCGACATGGTACTGAGGTATCCAATAGAGGTCTGGGTCTCAGTGGGTGAACCATTCATCAAACCTGAGAGTGAGTAGACTAGTTAAAATAACAACACCGTTGCTGAATGTTTAGAAACTGTGACACTTCGGAAATGTTGGATACAAGGTTTATGTCTTTGACCTGTATTTCAGACTCGAGGTGTAGACATCTTGCCTCATAACACAGGGATGTTTGTTCTTTTTTGGGTATGGCTGATGATGTAGTTTCTGCCTGCCATGCACAGCAGAAATAGGCTTCTGTCTGCAGAAACCCAGCCCTTGTGGTACCATCTCACAGAATGCCAGATGATAATGACAATCCTGAATACAAATGTCCTTCTTGGCAGTATACATTACCCAAGGCGGTAATAATTGTAGACAATTATCACGTAGGAATCAAAATGGGAATATACACACTAAAGTGCATTTATCTGCAATCTCTGTGTCAATTATCAATTAACTAAAACTGTTTAACCAAAAGTAAACTATCAGTCCAAAAACCAGTTCACGGATGTTTTATTCGGTGATTTCGGATGTTGTTGGTTTCTTTCTGTTCAAAGTCTTAATGTAATTATATCTAGAAAGTCATAATGAGTTTCAAAAGCCTTAAATATGCTCTCTCGTTTCATAAGAAATTTTAATAAAATTTATTAGCTATAGTGTGTATATATTGATAAAAATAAACGTTTTAATTAAAACATCTCATTTTATTCCTGACATTTATTTAGTAATATGAATGAAACGGTGTTTTTGTTTACATAAGAGCTGACCTCAAATAAATAAGGTAGATACTGGTGGTCTATGATTTATAATGCCACCTCATGGCATTTGATTCTAAATAAAGTTTTATTTTGGAATAGATGATGCTTTCAGCAGCTAAAACCTCACCAGTTGCTTGGCATATGATGAAAACTCACCACACCTGTTACTTACACAACAATAACCATGGGTAAAGGGTTCCAAAGGATAAACTACTCGGCTATATAACTGTACATAAAACACATCATAAACATTTCATATATTCTCCATTTTGTAGAGAACAACAGGATTTAATAGTAATTACATGTTCATTTGGAATGAGTGAATATTAAGAGAAATTATTAATAATATTATCGGCTTTTATCTGATTTTATTTAGATCAGTGATTTAATTCAATTAGTCATTAGTGTGTAGTAATTTGGTAACTTTGATGTTTTATCTGGATTATGTAATATGTATCTGATTGTGTAAGATGAGATGATTTCATAATTAAAAATATCTTTGCTTTGATTGTAATATTACAGAGGTGGAAAAAACGTTTGAATATGAACAGCAGTTACGTGAGGAGCGTGCTGCTGTCTCGTACGAGCTCGAGAAGGAGAAACACGTCCTCAGACAGATGCAGGGACGCCGCTATGAGGAACAAAATCCTGGCTCATACAAAGTAACGAGGAATCCATACACCCCGGTTCTGAAAGAGGGACACTGGCAGGAGCCAACTCTAACTGAACTACAGAAACACGACATGGTCCATCAACTACAGGTACTCTTATGCGAACAACTCAGTACTCTCTTCGAGTTGTAATACTTAAATAGGTCTCGGTTTATTTGTGCTAGGGATGCTCAAACCAAGCCATGAGCGGTAATTTCCTTAATTTGTTTGCTGCATTGGCGAATATGAGAGTGAGGAATTTGAATCAGTCTAAACTTGATGAAAGAATTTCCTGTATTTTAGTTAAATTTATATTGACTTTCTGGTACGTCGTGTTCCTTATGGATTACGCCATATTGATAAATAGTTTTGTTGGACAAATTCGGTAATTATTCTGTGTTTAGCTAATCGCCTTTCAGTTGAATTTGGGCACAGATCACTACCACCCGTGTTCAAATCTCGGCGTGGGCATATCGGAAGGATGTTTCATCTTTGACTTCGCTTCATTACCTTTGGAGGTCGATCAACCCATTTAGCCTACCACGTGCACAAAAGTGGCCGTAAAACATCAATCGTCATTTCAGTTAAATTTAAAAGTATCTACATATACACTTCAGGAATTGCGATGCGGCATGGAAATATATTCCACAGTTTGGATTGTAATAATAATTGATTGTAATTGATTAAAAGTTGTCAAATAATCATCACTTATAGATGAAATGTAATCACAATTGTAATCAATTACGTTGTGTATGTGATCAGCAATTAATTTTGCGATTACACTTGGTGTGCTTACTTATTTATAAAATTTATATTATGACGGACTTAGTAAAGAAATGTTATGCAGTTTTATTTTCATCACTTCACGTGGTGAGTTTCTAAGTTTCCACCAAATTACCTGTTACGTTAATTATTCTATATATTACTTACACATAACCGGCAATGCTCATGCCACAAATCCTGTATCATGTAATCAAAACCTAAACCAGTTCCAATTGTTAACATAGTGGTAATTGATGCTATACAAATGGTTGGTCTAATTAATATGGTATTATCTGACATAATGCATTGTATGTGTGTGGGGGGGGGGGGCTATTCGCTTACTTAGATGGCATCATATCATCGATCAACAAATATGCTGCTAAAACTATCCAGTATTTTTATTAAATAGCGATATCATTATAATACATATTTGGGTGATATACATTGTATTCATGAGTGTAATCATGATTATTCTGCAGTGTAATCGGAATCAAGTACAATCATGATTAATGTAATCACAATCATGTACAGTCATTAATCACCTTCATCCGGTAATCACACTAATTCTAGTACGCAGAATCATTTTAAAACACTGTTTCCCGTTCTGTTTTCCTTTTTCGCGTCAACCTTTCGTTGCCATGTGAATTATAAGATTGGTGAAGAATCATCTTCTTTCTGCTTTTAGACGCATTTGGCAGAAATGAGGTCGGCTCAGAAACCAAAAGGCGTCAAAGTCTGTAATGTCAAGACGACTCACCGTTTGTACACGCAACCAGCCATGGTATGTGACAGCGCTGTATGGATGATTGTTTGTTTATTTGGCTGAAATGTTTACAATAATTAATATTTTTCTGATATACACTAATACGTCTCCCATTATTACACTATTAATATTTATTGTTGCATTCTTTCATTATTATTTCATTTATGAACGTTGGATATTACTCTGTAATTCTGGATTTAAGAATTACAATTTTACAATTGTTACGTTCCATTACAGAAACGTTTGCTGATATTTCCAAATGGAGACAGTCTGGAACGGGCCCAGTATGTGTGGGGCGAAAACCTGGACCAGCTCTGCATCAATGCGACGATGCGTCTTAACCTCCGCAAATCTGGAAAATATCTTTTTGGCTTGGATGGCACCTTGGTGAGTGCTTTGTTGTATATATTCACTGGCATTACAAAATTTGTTTGTCATCTAATTGATACCTGCATTTTCCTACATTATTTTAAGCGGAGGAAAATAATAATGTTAGTGTAATCTAGATACAAGTGTAATTAAATTAAATTTTCCAATACAATTTATATATTACCGTTTTCCATATAAATTTTAAAATTGATATTTAATTCATCCAAAATATTTTACGTATCATGATCCCTTTAATAATAATATGTGACATTTATATAGCACCCTATTCAGCTAGATAGCTGCTCTAAGGTGCTTTACAATATTATTATCCCCGACTCAGACCTGTATCCACCCAGCACACATCTCAACTCCCAAGGGAGCATACAATGCATGCTGCCATTATAGGCGCAAAGCGTTACTCAAACACATAGCCATCGCGTCCTGTCAGGTACTCATTTTTTTATATGGATGAGTGAACCAGTCGCCACATGACGGCATTGCAGCTCACGGAGCCTCGAACCCACGACCGTTCGGCTATGAGTCCCACGCTCTAACTGCACTATCACTTCATATGCGTGTTTAGAGCAGAAAATTTACTCATAGTTGTATTTTGTTACTTGTTAATATGTTGAAAACTTGAGATTATGAAACTTACTAGCAGCAATGAAAACAATGACTATAAAAAATACCAGTCAGTCTGATTCTTCTGTCATCTGGATAACCTCACGGAGAAATTGAATACTTTGGATAACAGATCAATTATTAATTTCCGTCTTGTATTTGTCAGTATTCTAAGATGTATATGAAGGTGAGGGGCAATATTGATATAATATTGTGGGTGATGAAGTAGGCTCTATGTGTAATATTTTCTATCTGTACTGATCTTGCATGTGCATGTACACACACACACACACACACAATTACAGTTGATTTCGAAACCATTTTCAGATTGACGACTTTAATTCTCTGGAGAGAGATCAACTGATATGCGTTTCTTCTGATAAGCATTTTCTGAGACCGAAGGAATCGCAGCAGGTGATTGAAATCAAAGCGAGATGGGGCCGAGCCAGGAAACAGTATGGACGACATGCCACAGACATCGTGGTGACGTCGAGCAAAAACCCGCAGGTCGATGTCGATCCATTCGGTCCGAGTAAATTAGCCGGTGGACCGGGTAAAGATGATGATCAATAATTACAGCGGGAGGAGATTAGAATTGTTTATCCGAAAAGAAGACCGCTATAGGCGGATTAATTATGTCGGAATATGACGGGATTTTGCGTTTCTATTATTGTGTCCGTAAGTGTGCTTTTACTGGAGGTTTTGTTCATTGGTGTTAATTAGCAATTATGTTTGACGTAATGGATCTATATTTATGGTTTTTAGTTTTGTGTGTCTTTCTAGGTCAGATATGTTAGACTTTTGCGACTATTCCTGCTAAATATGTGGGCTTTTTTTCCGATGATTGTGTAAACATAAAATGATTCAGTGGCTGGATAGATAGATGGGGGGAGGAGGTGTCCGGAAACAAATGGACAGACAGACACACTCAATCAGAATAAATGTTTTGTTAATTTCTCTATTATTTAGTCAGAATTTGTATACGAGGAATAGATGTCCATCTGGTCATGTTGTTCACTTTTAAATATTAGGTTTGATTATATTGGAAAATCCCACATAAATATATATATATATATATATATATATATAATATACATACACACACACACACATATATATATAAATATATAACATTTCTGAAATGCTACGCAAGAATTTTAAATGTGATTATTGCTCTGACATTCAATTGTACTTTATTGTTTGTATATTATTAATGTTCCTGAAATTTGCACATTCACCAAACTGATTCATTTATGTGTTCAGTTGACAAGAAATGATTTTATACTATATCCGAGCCGAGATCCCTCTCCAACGTGTTAGCTGTATTGATCTTTTGAACGTTCTAGTTAAACTGGACCCTTCGTAAAACTTCCACCGGAGTGACGACAGATCACGATTATACCGATCACTTTGTTAGCCGGCAAAATGCCACACTATTCCGTAGTCGTACATTTCATAGCTTCTGCTCTGTGCTCAAACTAATGGTTGTGATATTTGTTCTTAAACGAGTTGTTGTGTAGTGGACGAACTCGTCAGTGGACCGTCGGTAGGTACAGGCCAGTGCGTGCATGCGTAACGCAGGTCGGTAGGTACAGGCCAGCGCGTGTATGCGTAACGCAGGCCCGATATGTGGATCCATTACGAGTCGGTATTTTGCGACTTTTATCAAGATGATCTGCATTAGTGAGGATGTGTATCTGCTAGAAGGATGGAGGTATGGTAGAATAATTTGGCAAAATAGTGGAATGGATTGCTTCAGTCGACAACTTCCCGTACCGTGAATGAATGAGATGTGCCTGAACTATTTATAATTATTGTTATTGCCGTTTGCTAACCAAGCAATGCATCAATTTTTAATGCGAATTTGTGTTTGTGGCTACTATACGTCACTTGGATATTACTTAGCAGAACTTAAAGCTTTTTACGCTTCAGATTGTGGATTTTTTTCCGTATTTATAGAAATATAGTGATGGATATGTGTTGTTGCAAGAACTTAGCTTTGTGCGGCTGTTATTTTTCTCTTCCTTGTTCTCCAAGTAACATCCGTCCATCGGCGATTGTAAAAATGTTACTAGTTCTAGTATGACCTTGATATTAAGTGCTGATAAAGCTTTCATTGTCCTTCATAAAAATTTATCTATTCCGCTAGTCTCATTCCTTTGGGAAATTCGCTGGATCCCATTTCTATAAAACAATGGACGATAGAAGTCCGGTGGCTCGTGTGAATTTATGTTTAAATGTCTACCTTTTAGAGTAGTTTTTAAATTTACTATATCAAGATCTAAGTTTTTGGCATTATGTGCTATTGCAGAATAAAGCTGTTTCAACCAATTTTTTGTTATATTCACTATGGTCTTTTAAACAGTCAATAACTTTTAGATTATATAATATATATATTACAGTTAATGTTTATAATCAGGTAATATGTATATTACCTGAATATTTCAGGTAATATACATATTACCTAATTATACAGATTAACTGTAACATATATATATATATATATACACACAAACACAAACTTTTTCTTATTGAATTTTTAAAAACATTATATAAAGACTAATTTAACTACAGGATTTCGCTGTTTAAAAAAATAGTTTTCCTTTAACACGCTGTGTTCATTTTTGGTGATCAAATTACCAGGCAAAATAACAACTAAATATACAAAAAATCAAATTCACACACAAAAGACACACAACCTTACAAACACATGGTAAACCGACGACAACAAAATTGGACGAACATGCTTTAATCATGACAAAATGATATCTATATTACACCCGAACAAATACTAACGCAGTATGACATAAAAACGTGAACTGACTGATGACATTCACACTGGATGCAATCTTCAAACGGGATACACGACAAACAGGGGAAGATGATTTCATCAAAGTGTTAGAATGTTGACCTTTTTTAATGGCGTCCGATTATTTCTCTAGTGGAGCATAGTTGAGTAGCTTCTCAATGAGGTCAACGTGGGACAGCAACATCCTTCTGCAGCAGTACCTCTTTAGACCCAACGCATCCAAGGCATCACTGCAACGATAATCAAGAAACGTCAGTTACATTATGACAGTTTGTGGGTGCATGGTCCTTCTAAGAATTTGCTTTGGAGCCAAGACATTCACGACATCACTGTAATCAAAATTTTTGAAAAATTAAGGTCACGTTCACAACAAAAGTTGCACGTTGTGATGGTCACAGACAAAATTATTCCTCACTGAAGCGATAGTACAAGTTCAAGATTAAGCTGTGCTGCTGTGTATTTATTTTGTGTGGATCATGGCATTACATTAACATGAACATCCACTAATATTTTTTTGTCCAAGAATGGATACACACTAGCTGCTCTAAAACTGATCGTTTAACTTAGTTCTGAAAATTAATATCGTTTTCGCTTACATGAATCACCAAAGTCTCCCAGAAACAAAACAGACCATTAATGAGTAAAATTGGATGGAATGCATTAACTTTTTCACTGTACGAGAAAATTTGTCCATTTCATGCCATAAAATAGGTAAACTGTTGTCTGGATTTACTGAACCAGAGCAACAATATGTTATTGGAAGGATGGATGCAGCCAGATGCTGCCCAGATAAATCTTACATCGCTGATATAATATGATGCGACATTTATATAGCACCCTATTCAGCTACATAGCTGCTCTAAGGCGCTTTACAGTATTAATATCCCCGATTAGACCTGTTCCAAGCCTGCACATATATCAACTCCCAATGGAGCATACAATGCATGCTGCCATTGTTTATCGGTGCAAAGCGTTACTTCAAACATATAACCATCACATCCTGTCGGGTTCTCATTTTTATGGATGAGTGAACCAGTCACCACATGACAGCATTGCAGCTCCGGAGCCTCGAACCCGCGACCCTTTGCCTATGAGTCCTACACTCTAACTTACGGCACTATCATGGCTCGACTTATGAGTCAATCATACCGAGATCTTGTCTTATACTAAATATAGTGTCTAATCATAATGCATGTATTACTACTAGTAATAATGTCGGACAGTTTCACAGACATTAGACCACACATTCACCTTCCGATAGTAATAGTTTATCATTTAGAATTAGGAAGATCCGAGATGGTAACCAACAATTTACAAATAGCACTAAGACGATGGGAGAACATCACTCTACTCTATTAACGTACCCTTCTGTGTATTCAGCCTGCAGCAATCCGAGGTATGTCTCCCATTTATTTCCGATCACCTTACCGCAGGTGAAACATCGAACAGGAATGATCATCTTTACCGAGGAACCAACCTGTTGAAGAGTTATAAAAAATTACAATACTACAGCATGATGTAAACTGACAGACAACTACATTAATAATTACAGTTATTCTGAGAAATGAAAGAACTGTGGCTGATTCTGATGTAATCAAATAATAATAAGACATGTTTAGTAAAGTGACCTTACTAACAGGAGCCATTCAAATGCCCTGTACAAATAATATGTAATATAATAATATCCCCAAATAATATGTAATATAATAACACCCCAAATAATATGTAATATAATAATACCCCAAATAATATGTAATATAATAATACCCCAAATAATATGTAATATAATAATACCCCAAATAATATGTAATATAATAATACCCCAAATAATATGTAATATAATAATACCCCAAATAATATGTAATATAATAATACCCCAAATAATATGTAATATAATAATACCCCAAATAATATGTCTGTAAAAAAAACCTATAAGAGATTTAAAAGATAATAATTATTTATCTGTCAAAGTGACCTTGAACAGGTGTATTTTTAGAATGGATTTAAAATTGGGGTTTAACCTTGGTTAAATTGGCTTAGTCCAGCATGGGGCTGAGGGAGAGGGGGGGGGTGCGGGGCGGTATCAACAATAAAATATTAATTGTTTCTGTGGAGCTAATACAATTATCTCTTCGTGAATATTGATTAATGTTTTACAGCCAGTTTTGTGCAAATGGTAGGCTAAATGGGCCAAGTGACCTCCAAAGGTAATGAAGCGAAGTCAAACATGAAACGCCTTTCAGATATGTTCACGCCAAGATTCGAACTCAGGTGGTAGTCATCTGTGGTCAGGCTTCGGGGTATGAATTTTCTGAGACTTGGGTATGAGTTGCCTAGTAACTATACCACATTGTTATTCAGTTCCAGGGTTGGGTTTATGACGGTCATAAACCTGTTTATGACATGACAGTGTCATAAACCCACCATAAATACACCATCATAAATCTCTATCCACTTTATTTAGTGATTTTTTTAACTTGCAGATTATCATTATGTCAGAATTAGTATAATTTATTAATATTTTATGTTGGTCTCTTTTACATTTTTTCCAATTCAGTAATAACAGAAATAATTTGGAGGTACCTTTTATTCGGTAACCATAACAGACTCTAACATCTTTCACACGTGTACAATTGAATCAGCCCATTTGATACGTCAATCATCAATAATCCAAATCACAGTCCTTGAAGGATCCTGTGACAGAACATGACTGGTTATTGTGCTATGCTATAATTCGCCAATATTTATTAAAAATATATACTTTTGACAGTTTATGACTGGTCTTAGAACGTATTACATTATGATTCAAGGTCAATTTCCGCCCCCCCCCCCGATCTTATATCCCTGTTGGTTGTATTGAAACCATTAAACTAACCATGTGTAACTATTATTTGATGTGAAAGCTATAAGATGGATTAGTAGAATCAGATTAGCAGATATCTTGAGCTCTTGCCACATAGAGGATCATTAAGTAAAGCCAGTGTCACTGCATGGCGAGCCACAGATATACACCAGTATAAACCAAAGAGGGCAGTGTCTTGATTGTCATCCAATTAATGAATAGTTCTATTGAATTAGTACCACCCCCTAAGCTCTAGAAACAAATGGCAGACTAATCAGGCCAATTGATTTTCGCTACAAACAATATCAGTATATGATTACCATAGTCTAATAATCGGACCCTAACTTATTGTATAATGAATTTACTTTTAATATTACAATATTATATTAATAACGTATTAATAATTTAAGCCATTCTAAGAACTATTCAGGTATATCTGGGAAAAATGTCCCGAATTTGTTGGCTATGCCAATTAAGGATGGGACGATTCGATTCTTTAATTTTTGATTCGATTTTTGATATTTAGTCCATGGTTTGATTTACTCACGATACTTTACTCAAGCATGCCGGTGATGATACATACTTTTCAATTAACTAATTTTTAAAAGTTTAAAGCAGCAACTTTATTTTAATATACACTTATTTATGATAAAAACAAATGATGACTAGAAAGAAAAAAAATACCTTTTTTTTGATAATATCTAAACTACTTCTGGAATAACTGTAGATGAACTTATGCTGCCTTAATTATTTTTACATATATTTATAATTAAATTTTAACTATATTTCAACACCAATTAATGTAGTCTTAACAACCCATACAGTTGAGTGACAATTCCACCCAACTCTATCACTGGGATGATCTTGGGAAATAAACGCAATAAAAGCTGTCAAGGGAAGCTTCAATGTGGTAAACTGGGTGAATTTGGGAAGATCAGACATGTGATGTTTTAAGGCATTATGGGGATTATTGAGTCGACGTTTATATACAGTTAACATTGACATAGGTTCAGTATTGATAATTATCTTACGTTGAAGAATTGTTGACCATTGTTTTAAAATAAATCTATTTAAAGTTAATTGTTTTTTATTAAATAAAAACAAATCAGACTTTTTTGTACCCTAGTTACAAATACTAACTTTAGTAAAAAGAAATAGCAGAAACATAATAATTACTTCAGGAACATATACCTAACTTAATAGTTTTAGCTATTAGTTAATCCCACATATAAAATAAAGAACTTAAGAGGAAACCTCAAGTTCCACTTCCCAAAGAACTGGCACTGTAGACAGTGTAGTGTGAGTTATAAAGTTAGTAGAGAAAATATTTAATACGGGTTGACTACCAACGGTCCGTAACTGCCCACTTCGCTCTATTTAATTAACTGGCAACTCATAAAAGTTGTAGGGTCTATATTGCATGCCTCATACGTTAGCTCCAGAACATGCATGAGCTCTTTAAATCCTTGCTTCTCCACCACAGTGTATACAGTCTCCGATTTGTCACTGTGAATTTCCTGATTTGTGATGGCAGTCGATCATGGACAGTTGAACGGTTTCTTTTGTTTAACATGTAACGTTGCTTTGCTACGGGATGGGAAAGTGGCTTCCTTACTGTCAGATAGATGTGTAGATCAAAGCAAAACTCACGAAAGCAAGACGAGGTTGATGAATTTCCGGGCGGTGTCTGTTTAAATGCTTGATCACGTTCTTAGTATTCCAGACTTAAATTGCAATCCAACAAATCATGCACAGTTAGTTTTTAAAAATAATTTCTCTACCACTCCGAGGTGTTTCTGTCATCAGGTGGACAAATTGTTTTCAAACAAATGATTTATATGATTTTGGAGGTTAGACAAATTGCTGAGAACCGTTTCGTTGTACGCTGTGATGACAGGGTCTGATCTGGGATAGGCTGGGCAAATATCACGTGCTGCGGAATTGGATACTACGATTGGCTGAAACCCATGGGTCGTCGGAAATGCGCATGACATCAAAGAAAACGTCATTGGAAATCCGGGATTTTCTTCCATCATTGCATCAGTGCATACTACAGAAGAGTAACGTGCCATTTAAAAAATCGAAATAAACGGCAGGTTGCAAATTGAAAAATCATGAATCGAACTGAAGGACTAAAACCGTGAATACTGTGAACCGCGATTAATCGTCGCATCCCTAATGCCAATGTTTATTAAAAAAATATACTATGACGCTATCATATCATAAACCTATTTATGACATGTCATAAACCCTGGATTAATCCATGGTTTTTGACATTGTGTCATAAACTTACCAACCCTGTTCAGTTCATAAAGCTGCATACAACTCCTTCATCAGTACCTTTGTCATGCTAGCATCAAGTGTCAGGGTGAAAGATTATGCATTATGTATAACATGTCAAAAATGCCAATGGATTTATTGAGTGTATTTTCTCGCATCTTGACATAATTAAAAACCAATGGCTGGCTTGCTGTGTATGCAAAGGATTCCTCTAATACTGCCAACTGAATATTGTTTAGATGGGTGCCATTCATGTGATAAATATGGAGCACTCTGTGATGGAAAAAGTTGTAGATTTGTCAGTATTCCATCTCCCACCATTTTTTCTTCTCCACTTGATGACTCAACTATGTGTGTCAATCCTGATTCTCAATTTGAGACAGTACCCGGGATATTTCAATTCATATTATTATGCTTGATAATGCGGCTACACTATTTAGGGTTCAGCATCTCTACAAAAGAAGAATTTATCACTCAGAATATAAAGTATAAAATGGGACGTTAAAAATCCCCTGTCAGGCCTGTGTGTGTGTGGGGGGGGGTATTGGACTTTGGCAATAGATGAAGGGGGGAATTGAACAATCACTCAGTAAAAAGGGACCACACTGCAAATATTGAAATAATGTGCTATCGCTGTTTCTTTATCTAGATACTGTGATTTTGTATTTTAAAGATTTAATTTTATGACAATTTACGTCCCAGCTTGTAATTGCATGAAATGTGGATTTTTAGTACACCTAGCTCCAAGAATAAATCTTGGAAAGCTAAAAAACTTTATACAACAGGCACTGCAGAGGAATTTTTTCAGGAGTCTGCTAAGAATAGATTTTCTACAAAAATTAATCAAAATTCATAAAATCATCAATTCTTGTGCAATTTCTTCAGCTGGACGAAATTAATTCCTTAAAAACTCATAACTTGTCTTGTATTTTACCTACATGCATGAATATTATATGGAAATTATCAGAATAAACAGCTCTGTTAAACTGTGCTACCAAATGAATAAAAAAGTAAAGAAAAATTCCCATGTGGGGAGGGGGGTGTCATATGAAGATTTGGAGCCATTTTTATTTCAACCTATGTTGCTGTGTAATGCCTTGTAACATTTATATTCTTCAGCAAAACCCGTACAATATATACATATTTTGAATCACAGAAGATGTATCCTTACAATGGTTGTAAATTGATCAATGTTGTGAATATTTGTCGCTAATTAGCATATAATTAGTATATGAAAATAATCTTAGAAACGAAAATTTTGATCTAGTTTTATTTTGTCACTCCTGTACACATGAAAACACAAAATTAGACAACTCTGATGCTGCAAGGTAGATCTACATGTCGTCTATGAGCAGCAAGAAGAATTACAATATGTGCATCTACCTGCAAAACATTAGTTAACATGCAGTTTAAAATGTTCTGTGCACCTTCTCACATCTCTTCGGTGGGCTATAAATGCAAATTATCGGATATCAGCACGTCACACAAAACGTCCTCTCGTAGTTACGAATTCTAAAATGTTCATGAGACATTCCTAACTTTCAAAGCTTCATCCTCACTCTAGGACAAACTTGTTTTTCTGGTGGTTTGATGTGGTTAAACTCTTCGTCTTCTGACTATAGTTGTGCCTCCAAAGTGAGTAGAGGGTCACCTATGTGTCCTTTCATTATAAGACTCAAATCCTTCTGAATCTGCTGCTTCATCTGTATGCTTTGGCTCATGCAGATTCTTTTTCCTTTCATAATCCATGAGTCTCTCACTAATCTTCAGTCTTCAGTCCTTTTCCTTGATAACCACTTTGCTATTTTGTTGAGGTTAAGCATATGTGTTGTCATGCTGTGGTGAGATGAACAGTGGCGACGCTGCCCCGTGTCAAACTGAGTCACTGAAGACATTTTGTCCAAGAAAATTGGTCAAAGGGCAGTGCTTCAGGCCTTCTGGAACTGGTGGTACAACCATAGATATTGCCTGCAATGAAGTCACTGAACTGGCTGGTCCATCAGTCACCTCATCATCTGTTGTAGGGCAGACTGAGCATCTTGGCTAATATCTGCTTGACTGCCAGACAAATAAATGCTGTGTCATCACTCAGCTGGAAATTCTTATCACAGATGACTTGGTAGTTGGTCTGTTTGTAAGTGGAAGACCAGTGGGACCTGTTGGTCGATTGCTTCTACCTGATGTAGCAAAACATTTCAGAAGTTGTAAGTATACATCATCTGAAAATAACCAAAAAGAGTAGATGTGTTTGTGATAACCTTAACCTGCAAAACTATAAAATAAATGAAAGCCAAACTGGTGTGGAAAGGGGATTATGTTCTACTGACATTGTCATTGTAGATATTCTTTCTTTAAAATAGGGGAGCACATTTCAGTGCTAGGTCTACAGGTATAACAGCATGCACAGACTCTGCTAGCCAGCAGAACAGACAGAAACCCATTATAACCTCGGCTCAGCAGCTTAAAAAACAAGTTGACAGAGGTCACGTGACCTTACAAAACTTCAAATTTAAACAAAATAACACATCTGACAACTATAGATACTATATTAATCTATTCCTGAAAGTATTCCCTTGTGGAAAATCAACCAACTCGCCAGCTAACCGGCTGACGTAATTTGAGAAACTTTATTCGAAAGGTGATCATCGATGCGACCAAGCTTCTTAATTTGACTAGGCATATGAAATGCTAAACATGACAATTCTCAATAATTATGCTCTGCGACACAAACAAATCACAATAAATCGATGTAAAATAGATTCAACTTACCACATAACAGTTCTGAAGCTGATACATCAACTGAGTTTGTTACATTGGTCGGTGAATTGGATTGATTTTTTCCGCAAACATCAACATTCGCAGTAGCCATTTTGAAAGATGCGCGTCAACATATGAAGATACACAAGCTTTGGGTTTTAACTTTGGGTTCGGTGGGAAATCATAGAATGAACTTGAAATTTTACAATAATAATGAAAAATACATAATTAAAATGTGTAGCAACTGGTGTAGTTTTTAGTGGTCTGTAACCGGGAGAATTTTGAACTTGAAAAACAAGTACAGCTTTCATTGGGTTTTATTAAACTTTTGCCTCTACCTATTTCATACAAAACTAAAGAGGAGTCTTAGCTCTATGTAATTAGCATACTATATTTAGCATGTGGGGGTCTCACGTCGAACCCAAAGCAAAATAGAAGAGGTGGTGTCTGGCTGAAAATCTGCGCAAAGCGATTGGTTGCTGAGTTCGGTCAAATTATAGTGCTTCGTTTAAATAAGTATCACCAATCAATCAAGTAACCTATGTGATAAAAAAATGACAGACATAAAGATAAAGGCCACAAGTCTATTGTGGTGTATTTTTTTATTTGATACATGTCCAATAACCAAGAACCACAAGTTTAAAAGTAGGCCAGATCGGGATCACTCAAAGGTCTCTTAACATGGGTTTGGAGTACCTACTTTATCATAGACTAGTTGATGAAACAAAATTTATTAAATCAATCCATCCAAGTTACTTTTATATGCTATAGAGTAATTTAGCCGGTTTCCGTACCCTTTTAGGTATTTTCCGAATTGTGAAATATCTAGCAATATGGCGTCCATGACCAAACTATCATATGACGTCAGTGGCATTTCTCGATATGATGAGCCACCATTGGTGGAAAAAGGGGATTTCCCACGTCTAAAAATAACTTGTTTACGCGTTAGGTATCCTCTGGAAGTTACTGTACCACGCATGTGAGTCTCCTTGTTCCTCATTTGTATTACTGTGTCCCGTTTTATCACCGTATAACACGTGGTGTGATATTGCTTTGTGTTCCTTAGTATGCCTGACCCATTCCATGTACATGTAGGTACTTCATGTATACATTTTTTTTAAATTATAAATTTTCAATGTTGAAATTTTTAAAATTTTCATTGTTGAATTTTTTTCTCTTTCAGATCGATATTTTAAAAATCATTTCTAGGTGGTGTTTTTGAGCATCATTCAGCTATATTACATCGCCGGGAAATTCTTATCACATGGTGTGATTACAATTTTAGCATAATAAAGTATGTGAAATGAAAATAGTTTGTGTACTGTTGTATGAATGAGTTATGAGGTGTTATCTATCGACTGTTGGTTAAATCTATTTGTTAGTTGTAGATCTAGACTCTAATATCGCTCAAACGACACATTTTCTCGTATTACTAATTAATTCTTTGTATCAAAATTATTCACTACTTAACTGCCACAGTACCTATATACTTACAATTATTAGTTAATGTATATCAACTGCAACTCACTTTTAATTCTCAAATAATCATAATGCGGAAAACCACCCAACATTAGTTTATGCTGTATGAAAACTCTATTTATCACACAAAGCTGGCGCTTTGAGTGGATTATCCGATAAGGTCTTTTAATGTATTCCTGTGGCTATAGTTGTCAGGTTTTCAAACTATTCCTAAAATTGTTCATTGACTGTCCAATGACTGCTTAATAATGAAGGCTATTCAAATATGACTTATCGTGTCGCTTCAGACTGTATTATCTAGGAAATGTCATTATAGTTTATTGTTTGTCATGATTTCAAGTATATTAATGGGTTTGTAGCTTGTCACTATGATTATAAGCTAATTTGTAGCACAGCTTCTGACCATTCCCAAAATCTAATTAATCTTTGTGGTAATACGATTTTCAAGTTGGACATCTAAACTCCTTATAGTCTGATAACAGATAATCTAATCATGTGAGGAAATTATAAAAAAATCCAAATCTTGCCAAATGTAAAAATCTCTTCAATAAATTAAAAGTGTACTGGCTGGAAAGTTACAACAAATTGATGACCCTCAGCAAGAGCTCATCTTCAAAGGGTAAACCTTTCAATATCTTCTTGTCATAAACGAAATGAAGTGCTACACGTACGTGAGCCGTATTCTTAGATTGGCGATGTAACCGTACGTGAGGATACGCGCATCTGTTTTTGCTTGGGGATGCGCCCGCATCAACTTTTGCATCGATAATGACGGACTTACACTTTGTCCACACTTTGTGGGGCTGGGTGTCTTGCTTTAATGAATTGTATATGACAGCTGTCACTAAGATACATAGGTCAATAATATACCAACGTTTAAAACTATAATTTATACACATCTATAATATGGAAGTGTGTATATATGCCATGTATAAATCTGGACATTGTATTTCACTATTTGTATTTCAATATTGGGTAGTGGTTTGTATTATGGCTATATTATTTCATATCTGATCATTTGAGTTTGTTCATTTTGTTAATAAAATTATTCTGACATTTTACTATGGTACAACTTTCCGTTGTTTAATCAGTTAGACAGCTACTAAATTCCAGTACTTTTGACTTTAAAGTATAAGATACAGCAGTGTAATGTGTAGTCATACAGCTTACCTATTATATCAGCAAGCACGCACGAAAAAAGAACTCACATACCTTTTAGACCCCAATGTTAAAGATACGATACTTATGTCGTACTTACTGAACGAAGTGTAGAACTAAACATACGGTTCACATGTGTAAATCATGCGCATATCGACTGCCCTGTTAGACTAATGTCACTAAAATACAACTCTCGCAACCGGAAATAAAAGCATACGCATACACAGAATGAGCGTCATACGTTCCCATTCACTCAATAGAAAGGTACAATATTGTAAATAAGTTATCGTACTTTCTTTTCATGATTATAGATCATGAAGTGAAAGTAATCAGTCTATCAAAAAGGGAATGTGTCAGTATTATATATATATAATATACAAACACGTACATTATTCTCCATTAAGTAAACAAGTACACCATCGTTATTATTCCCGGATAATAACTGAAAAGGAAACGAGTTATTTGTTTTCCAACATATACTTTTTTAATTATATACTTGGGGTAGGCATAAATACGTTTGTTAGTTATATATGGTTAGCGGATATTATTTAAGTATCATAATAAACGAAGTATCTAGTCCTTCAACTGTCCTTGACCTTAATATTAATCAATAGAGGCGGCACTGCTAAATTGGTTTTGTTGGATTTGTTTATAAAGTAAGTGTCTTTTAAATTATTCTAATAAAATATGTATGTTTATTTGGTCTGTTTATGAAGTTTATAGATTGGTACATTAAAGTGAAAGCTAACTCTTCTTCCATTGTACATGGAAGAAGAGGATTAGGAGTGCTAACCATCAAATTAACACACAAAATATGATCACTCAATTCAATGCAATATTTTAATATACTAGTTAGACGTGTTCTTCTAACTCAATTTGAGAATTTATATTTGTGACAATTCTTCCGGGTTAGTCGTGCCAATCAGCCACATAGTGAAATGATATTTGCTGTGGCTCTGTCATGTTATACTAAAGGAACTGTCTACACGTAAGCCATGTGAGCCATACGTTTAGACGTCTAAACCGTAACGTACGTGAGAATCCTAATGCGCGCGCATCTGTTTTTGTGCGAGGTTGCGTGCGCATCTCTTTTTGAAACAATAAGGAAACGCTGCCCTGTTTTCTTAAACTACAGGTTTGATCAATTAAATGGCTACAAAATTCCAATACTTAGATCTATAAGTTTAAAGTCTAAGACACAGTAGGCTTAGTACATCTCTCTCATAGTTGTAGAGCTCATATATATCAATACACGCGTGAAAAAACTCACATACGTTTAAACCGCAGTACTAAAGATACTGCAGTTAGAATAATGCATTGACCTGAAGCATTTTTTCAGGACACTGGACTATTGCCATTAAAACTACAACTCGCGTAACCAGAAATTAAAATATATGCATGCGCATAATGGCTTACATACATTAAGGTTTAGACAACAGGTTTAAACGTACAGCTCACGTACATATAGCCACTACCTAGCCTAAACGCCCATTTTCTGGTGTAAATTTGGTCAAATAGCCACATACTGACATAGGTCTACTAGATCTAGAAGTAGAATAGCTAGTCACATATTTCTGTCACAGCACTTTTTGTTTTACCCGAAAACAATAGTTTACTTATTTAGTACAAACTTGGAAGTAATTCCTGGTAAGTAGAATATGAAATCACAAATGCGAAAACACTATTTTGGATGAGTGATTGAATGGTTTGTTTATCCTTGAAATGATCACACCTGTGTCTGTCACATATGGGTCTCAGTCCATTTTGGCTGCGCTATGAAATCGGCTGCGCCATGACCAATTCGGCCACCAACATGAACCTTTAGAGCTGCCTCTCATGTCAACTGGAATGTGCTTCTTTGTTTCAGCAATGATTGACTTAGGTGTCAAATTGAAATTGGACAAATCAATCCCAGTGTGAATTGTTAGTTGCCCTTGTGAAAAGAAAGATATGTTCCTAATTTATCATGCCGGGGGCAGTATTTGAATCGATAAATAAATAACGAAGCGGATGGGTTATCAGATTTTTGTACTTCACATGCAACATAATACATAGACTCTACATCCATCGCAACAATTAAATCATTGTTCAACAGTTAAATCAGTTATCATCGCCTCGTAGGCAGATGATCTTTTGTCATTTCCATATTGCTATGCTGTGGCTTGTACAGCTGTGCTGTGGCTTGTGCAGCGTGGTGACTTAGCATATGTCTGGCCTCTTCCCTGTACACTAACTGAGCTGAAAATTAAGCTAATACTCAGTGATGTTAGACTTCCAGGGTTTCTGGTCTCTGTCCATCTAATAGAGGTTGCCAAGTGTATGATTTTTTTAAATGATGCATCAAATATTTTTAAGCTGTCAGGTTCTACTAGGATCCCAACTTTTTAATAGCTGTTGTGGGCCCCATATTGCCACTTGTTTTGTACAATGTGAATTATGTGGCCTTCCCCTTTTCTTGAAGAAAAAGTCTGTTATTTTTTCTCATACCGTATATTCTTGTGTATAATTCGATCTTGTATATAAAATGTGATCAGTATATCAGTCAATATCGAGAGAAACCGCCTAACTTGAATATAAGACGAGGCAGAATTTAAAACTTTAAAATATGTTATTTTCAGAAAAATTGGCGTTTTCTTTTTGATTTGGCATGTTGAAATTATCAAGAATGTTGAACTAGTGGTAGAGGTGTATGTAGACCTGATTTCACAGCCAAGGACATCAGCTATATTTATTCATAAAACTAACTACGAAGACAGCTAATCCTGCCCAAATAGTTAGTTATTGTGGGTACTTACAGTTTTATGTTTTTAAAACATTGAATGAAACAAATTAAAATACAAAACCGTCGCTGATAATTGCAAATTAAATGAAACTGTTTAGTTGAAAAACAAGTAGATGCCCTTCTAACTGAAAATAAAACAAATTGAACCTATTATCATTCACAAGACCCAACAACTTTTTCCAACTGACTCATGTACGAGACAAGTATGGAAAAATTCATTTTTTCCAGGATTAAAATCTTGTCTTAGTCATAAGTATATATAGTAATCGTTGAGCTTTACCCCAACTGGTATGCTTGAATTATTTCCTGGCTATAACCCTGGTATGGGTCAATTCACTTTAATTTCTCATTTGAAATTAGTTCCCTTTTTACCTTGTTCATTAATAGGATAGACATGTTATATGTTTACGTAGCATAGACATGATACATGCTCTGTTAACAAAACTATGATCATAGAAATTTATCATGCATGTATGTACAAAGGCTTATCGCTATATATATATATATATGTGTGTGTGTGTGTGTTTACGTCTTTGTGTTGAATAATGAGTTGAAAATCACCCCCACTATGACTTTACGACTTGTGATGATTATGATCATGAGGAACAATTATTACCACAAACGTGACTTACTGCATATTACTTCCAAGGTCACGTACCTCGGTCTTGTACTAACATGACAGTGGCACGATGAGCAGTTGAAATTTGCTGCTTTGCAGAACAATAATAAAATTGAAAAGGTGCAGTACTAGTATGTGACTAGCGTACGAACGAGTTCACCCCCAAAAAATGGGTTCACAGTCTGACGGGACGTTGCTATGGTAAATATTGCTTTCTATCTGGCCCCTGGTGTGACTAACCCAGGAGACCTGTCAGAATTATAATATCAAACATTTTTAGAAATAAATTCTTAATCCGTAACCTGATTATATCATATTATTAAGTATGGGTATGCGTGCAGTTCAGTTGTCAATGTGTTTCAGGTGCTGTTATAATATTGACACATGGTATGCCATTATGTGTTATTTTTAGCTATAAATGAGGCAGACCATCCATAATCATTGTATGCACATTTCCCATCTTATTCTTCACATGACTACGTGTTATGTGGGACAGCAACAGGTTTTTTTAAAGTGGAGTAATTTAAGAGTTAGACAATAATTGGACACTTAATATTTCTTATATAAATAATAGCCAACCATATCTATTAAGTTGGCATGAATAAGACAAGTGAGCAATTCTTCTGATTGTAAACACCTGTTTTGTCTTGACACTGAGTTCAAGGTTGTTATTGTTTTAAATTTTGAAAGACACATGAGGATGACAGAAATCAGAGAATCAAGACAATTTACTGACAAGAGACCAGTATTAAAATTTTTATGACATTGCTGTTAAATGTCATCCATCATGTCTACAATACAACTACCGGTAATGGTTGGTAATCCAAGAACATGGAAAAGGTATGTGATGGACTTAAGGAAGGTGAACCTTCCTTGCTAGTCTATGGCTGTTCGCTGCACTGGCTAAACTTATTAGGCCAGGAGCAGTCGTGAAGCTTGTGACTGATATCTAGGAATACTTGAGGAACTACCACGAGCCGACCATCTGGCTCAGCGAGAGTACTGGCAATGTCGAGCCACAGGTTGTGAGTGCAACAAAGTGGAGGTGTCGGCTCTCAAGCCTAGATACATTCCCGAAGAGTCGTAGCGACTAGATGCCCATTGATATAAAGACAAAGACGTAGTTTTTGAATTTCCGGCCCACAATACTTCTTAAAACAGAATTGTCATCATGTTTAGCAGGTTTTAGACAGTGTTTGACATCAAAAAGGTATTTTGGATTGGGTCCGTCCTGATGCTGTTCCATCAAAGACGGGTTTTTGACCAGCGAAAAACCAACCATGTTTTTGATGGAATTTAAATCGTGCAATTGTTCATCAATTAAATTTAAAACCAATGTAAACATTTATCGTAGGAATTAGCTTAGAACTTAGAAGAGATACGAGCTGGAGGTTCAGGTGTGTTTTGAGTTTTTGCAAAATGGAATTGATATACGTCGCGAGAGAAGTCGTTTATCGGATCTGAATTATTCAGCGTGGAAGTAATTATTTATGTTCATTGGCATAAAACGTGTAGGAATCTAGATTTATGTAAATGTCCTATTTCTGTACTTTATACATTTTTGACAAAATTTACATTTTAGAGAATAATATGGTGGTTACAAAACGGCATAAACATGTTTGAACTGATGTATAAAGTAAACATTTTGTAATTGTTTTCTAATAATATTTATGATTCTTTGGCAATTATTTGCTCTCTTGTTGATCAAATTGACTGCCGTTACAGCATTTATGGAGTGCATGCATATCAACAGTGGAAAAAAATCAAGAAAAGTTAGCATGGCTGCCTAATACTAGAGAAGCAAATCAAGTAAACCTTCGGATTGGATTTGAAAAATGTGTTAATAATATCTGCTTAAAAATCATATATTTGAATGGCTTCAGGATATGATCATTAATACTTGGTGGGGGGGGGTTCTAGGATGAGAGACGTCAATTGACTGAATCATCCGATTTGATTATCTGTAAGGATATTAAAGGCAGGATCCGGAGTATTAATGGTTTTTGCTTTGAAATTGATCCTTGACTGCCTCATTGGGTGTTTTATTTTTGTTACAGGGAAGTTGATTTCCACGTCATCCTGTCTTTGCTTCGGTAACTGTGTTTAACATCTTGCATTGTACACTCTTCACGGCACTAAAAACCTGCATTAAAAAACAAATTATGGCCAACGAGTTACCTAGCTCATGTTTAACAGAGAATGACAACATACAATGAAATTAGTTGATAATTAAAAATAGACAGGTACACAGCCCCCTGGCAATGTAACATTTATGTAGTGCTTATAGCAATGGCCAAACAGAATAGTGACTGAATATACACCATAGTATGTAGGCCCTATGTATGAACTTGATAGACATAGAATTTTGTGAAACTGATAAAATATGGGTTTATGCTATCGTTTTTTGGATTGTAAATACCAATACAATTGATTCTGGGAAAACCATCCAAGGTGAGAAGTACTGGGGAGAGCTAAATTATATATTAACTTAATTGGGTATCTTTCTTTCTTTTGGTACAAATACAAGATTATCCTGTACAGCTTTTAAATGCATGTGTGTGTGATTGTGTCACATATAAAAAGTATGTGTGATTGTGTCACATATAAAAAGTATGTGTGATTGTGTCACATATAAAAGTATTTGTGATTGTGTCACATATAAAAAGTATGTGTGATTGTGTCACATATAAAAAGTATGTGTGATTGTGTCACATATAAAAGTATGTGTGATTGTGTCACATATAAAAGTATTTGTGATTGTGTCACATATAAAAGTATGTGTGATTGTGTCACATATAAAAGTATGTGTGATTGTGTCACATATAAAAGTATGTGTGATTGTGTCACATATAAAAAGTATGTGATTGTGTCACCTGCAGAAAGTATGACAAATTTTTCTAATTTCAGTGAACAAATTGATGTTCAAGTTATCTAATTATCTCGGCATTAAGTCACCTTACTGTGGATACCTGAATTTTTTTATGTCAGAAAGTCTCAATATTAATATTATTAATTATTCTGTCAAATATCGCTTCAAACGTTACAAGTGCAATCACTAAAATCTACCAGTGACAGTCAGTCCTGTTGGTGGTGATGAGACGTCTAAGTGGACGCGGAGTCTGAAGTGATGAAGCTCGCTGGCAATCAGCGGTCCGTTTGATGATTTGATTACGAGCAGTCATGATTAAGACTGACAATGTCTTTGTTGCATTCTCTTGTACTACATAATGATAATATTTGATTTGGTCGTAACTGATGGCGACAATTAAGGACACCGTTAAAGATTTGTCTTTTCACGAGTCAGTCGTTACACTTACGCCATACAATATTATAGATTGTATTTGTTTTTTAATTATACATCTCTAGCCCTGATCTAAATCATCCAATTGTCTGACCAACATCGAAACTAAACATCTAAACTCAACAAAGAACTCATTTGTTTTTTAAAAATAATATTTTGGCTGTCATTTCAATTGATACACAATTCTGTGTAAATTGTCCTCTGTTATTTAGCAGATGAATTTTTATATTCTGACTTATTATTTCACTGAGAATTAATACACTTCTTCATAAACCAGTGAATGGGTTGATTGTTTTTATACATTTTCCCATTTGCGTTATCTATTAAATTGCATTTTTTCCCTGGTTGAACTTGACCCTTCTTATTCTTAGATTTTCATAGTCAGTAGATAATTAAAGAAATAATATAATGCTGATCAAAGGATTTCCTTCGCTCAATGGTGCGGACATCCATTTGTTGTAGTTATCCGATGATACACATTTTGGGCTTTGATAAAAAGCTACGTCTATTAAATATTGCAATAAAATGTTTGATGGGTGTAGATTCTTTTTTAACTCATCACAACTGAGCTGTTGGTGCAGCAATTCATGTTTGGGTTTCGGGTATTCACGGTGAAGCCTTTTCACCACTTGTAGTGTACCGGGTATGTAATATAAAATGCGTCGAAATAATTGTACTGATAATTTTATTGATATTTAAGCATCCATTCTTCTATAAAATGACATTATGGCAGTTATTGTGATTCCCGATGATGCTGGGAGACAAAACTGTATCTAAACCTTCCCGGGCTAAGTATCGTTTGGCGCATGCGCATTGAGTGCTCGGACCTTTAGCGGCAGCGAACATGTTTCTGATGCTCGGCTATGCAACAACGTCCTATAAAATATGACAATAGTAGACATATAATATCATTATCAATCGATTCCAGCAGGTAAATATAGAATAGCGAGGTGACACAATGAAGTGAGGGGCTTTTTGATGTTTCGGTTTAAGTATCAATATCGTGTTGTATTATTATCTTTACAGGAATGCCGATATCTGTGTTCCGAAAAAGACAAAATTCTCCTTCACTCTGTGTGATAAATGAAATTTTGTTTCAATATATGACAAATTATGTTTTTAAAATCATATTATTTCTATTTCAAAACAATGCGAATTCCATTTGTAATGTTATAGTTTCTCTTTAAAAAAGAGCAGATTCCTTTTCAGATCAGTTTTCTAGTTCGTTAAGAGCACAGTCCGCTTCATATTATAGATTTTTCTATTTAAAATGGGCGCCTCCGTGGTCTAGTTGGTAGTGTGTTGGACCACAGATCACTACCACCCGAGTTCGAATCTCGTCGAAGGCATATCTGAAGGGTGTTTCATCTTTGACTTTGCTTCATTAGCTTTGGAGGTCGCTTGACCCATTTAGCCTACCGTGTGCACAAAAGTGGCCGTAAATCATCAATCATCGATCTATTTGAAACAATAGAGACATTTTTTAACCTGTAATTTGCTTATTTTGAGGACAAGATAATGAAGATGATGCCGATTTGGGTAATTAGTCTTTCATGGATTAGGAGTTAAAAATGATTCCCTATCTTTTAGGTATCTTTTAGGTACGTCAACGAGTGAGTTAGTTATTGATGTTTGCACAGTTCGAGGCATCTCATCTTGACGATGTCACTGTACCATATCGTTGAATGTCTCCTTAGTTAACGGCACTTTGTTAAATCTATGTTATTCTTATTGCAGTAATAAGTTTAAATTAACTCTGAAAGAGAAATCACACATTAAAAGACAGAGCTAAGTATAGCAAAGTGTTGTCTTTCTGTTTGCTTGGATACAAATGTATGTTTGAAAAATATAAATTTAGCATCCTACTGCATAATTCATGTTGGGAAATATTTCATATAAACGATTTTGTTATTATAGTTGTCAATATGTTAACACAGAGAGACAGTATCTCCTCCTATCATTCCTGGGACAGTAATTACGCTATATATGTGATCAATCACCGCTAATGCTCTGGCTCCCAGGTTCAGTGTGGATTGATGCACAATAAAAACTGCGTGTGAGAATTAATGGGATGGACTAGAAGCTTTTTGTGTTGAAATAAGTTGAGTTTTTATTTTTTTAAGTGTTACTTGAATGCTGTCTCCAAAATACAGGATTCTGTGTGTTTATATTATCCCAGAACAAAGTATGATAATTAATATTGCCAGATACCCATCTGATGTGTTTTAATGGGGGTCTTTTGGTGTGTGTGTGTGTGTGTGTGTGTGTGTGTGTGTGGAGAGAGAGCTGTATTTTCAAGAATAAATAACATCAGGTTTGTCAACCAAACCATCAAAAGTACTAAAAGAAGTTTTCCACTTGTCAGTGTTTACGTTTTGATAAGTGTCCACATAACATATTAGACTGTATATTTGTGAGATTTCATGAACAAGTACAATCTTGGCTGAAAGATAATGTTAACTAAGTGAGACCTCCGCCCTACAATCCGTATCGCACCCCCAGGTCTGGGTTCAGCGTCCACGTCAGGGTTCAAACCCCACCCATTATATCTGTGCAGATGTGGCATGGGTCCTTTAGGAGTCTGGTTCCTGTACGCTATAATGATGATGGTTGATGTTTTACCGCCATTTGTGTGTACAAGATAGGCTAAATGGGCCGAACGACCTCCAAAGCTAATGGGGCGAAGTCAAAGACGAAACAACCTCCTTCAGATATGCCCGTGCCGTGATTCGAACGCCGGTGGTAGTGATCTGTGGTCCAACACGCTACCGCTAGACCACGGAGGCGCCCCGTCCTTTACGGCATATCCCAAGTGTGACTCACTCATTCACACTTACTGTCTCCCGCGAATGCACTTCATATATTCGGCGCTCGATTGTAAGATGTATTACCTTTTTAGTGCGTCATCGGCGTCACAATAAAGAATTATTTTGTACATAAACAAATCCCCGAAAATGGAAGCAAATTACATCCTGTCAGTGTAAATAAATATTGATGACGAGCAGTTAAATGATGTTATTAAGGTTTGGTGATGAATTTGATGCGCGGAGGCGTGGTCTCGCCGATGTTTCCAATTTGGTGTGCGAATCCAAGGTTTTATTGTGTTTGTTTTTGGGGTTTTTTTCTCGTTCAGACGAATTTTTTTTTTCTTCAGCCATCGGTTTGCAGATTGTTAAAACTTGTTTAAATGATATTTAGTCGAAGCTTTGATGTTCGTATACATAGAGTCGAGAGTACACCAGGTACGTTTGCTTGCCAACTAGGGAGAGATGGAAGGGGGGGGGGGGCTGGTCCATTTCAACAGTAATGGGGGATGTTGAAGACTGGTGAATTTGATCAATTCCTAGGATGGTTTATCACACATAACATAACAATACCTCGCTGTTGGCACTAAGAACACTCCTGAGGCTGCTGGTGCGAAATGAAATAGTGTACATTTCCGGAATGGTTGGTTATTGCTATTATAAACTAGTTTAGAATCGGGCTTTTTAATTGGATGGTTTTTGAGATAATGATGATGTCTCCGGCGTGTCCATCCGCCTACAATGGAGGCATTTCGTCGTGTATCATAACACCAATTCACTTCGATTATATGAATAAATATAATCTCATAATGTAACCTGATGTTATCTAATGGACAGTGATAAGAAGTCTTCAGGTTAACGATATGTGTAATGCTCAGAATATATAATTATGTGTTATGTGTGCTAATAATATGTGACTTAGATAACATCCCTTGGAAACTGATTACGTCAAACACTCTAAATCTATAGCCTTTTCAATGGACTTTGTATTTGAGTGGGTTTAAAAAAATCTCTACATGGCGGTAGCATGGCAATTAATGAATACCTTATTATTATTATTATTATTATTATTATTATTATTACCTATAGTAAATAAAGTTATCAATGATACTGTCAGTGACATACTGTAAATATAAGAATTATAATATTTGTCTTAAATGAAGACAGGTTTCAGTGAGATACTTTATACCTAAAAAGCACAAAGAAAGGTGCCGTGTTTCGTGTAAGAGAAGAACCGTTTAACAGAACCCCCCCCCCCCAGTATTGATATAAATCGAAACCGGAAAGATGATCAAAAGATTTTCCATTTTGAAAAGAACTGCTCACGTATAGTGGCTTGTGATATATTGCCACTTGGGTGATTTTTTGCAATAATATAAATAGTAAAGTCGAGATAATCTTTTGTGATTTCTTTATTTTCTTATACGCAGACGTGTTAATTTTACCTTTAGCCAAGTATGTGTTTGATGGTTTTTTTTTAAAGGGGTGTGTTTGCTTTTATGAAGCTTTTTTATTTTCCGAGAAAGTGAACCGCTGTAATCTATCGTGTCTGTCTCGGCGTGATATGGTGGTGATATGGTGATATCGGCGTGTTGTGGTGGTGATATGGTGATATGGTGACGTGTTATGACAAAGGTGATGTTTGGATACATGACTAGGGCTTGCTTATGTCCACACGCCTTCAGAAATGTGCACCAAACCAACAGCCGGTTGTACAGCTGCTTTTGGTTTGCCCGTTATCTAGCCCGCTGTGTGTTAGTGTTAACAGCTCTCTCTCTCTCTCTCTCTCCCACACACACACACACACACACACATCGTAGATTATGTTTGCTAAAGGCAGCTGTTGGTGGATTGGGTTTTGGTTTAAGACGAGTAAACGATAGAAGTTTCCTTGTTAGCAACAACACCATATAATATTGTTATGCTTCGTTGTCATGGCGTCACTCCCCAGTCCACGTCCTCTGTGTTTGTTAAGGCTGTGAAAAAGCCTTGGCTCCTCATATACAGACATAATAATAATAATAATAATAATAATAATAATAATAATAATAATAATAATAATAATATACTTAATAAAGCGCCCCTACTAGCAGGAACCATTTAAGGGCGCTGTAGAGTGATACACCAAATAAGATGTGTGTAAAAGCCCAATAACATTTATTTGAACCATGATAGTTATTTATTGGTGAAAGCAATTCTGGAAAGGTGTGTTTTCAGAAGTGATTTAAACTTTTCAAAGATGACGCATTTCTAATATCTACCGTCAATCTTTCAACGAAATGGAGGAGGCTACACAATAAACACGCAATGGACATATGACTTGAGCCGAGAGACAAATACCTGCAATATTTGTGACCAGATGACCTGAGTTTTGCGGATGATTTTCTAATTGGAACGAGTTCACACAGGTATTCAGGCTCCATGTCATTAATAAAAATTTATAAATTGTTCGAAAAATCTTGAAATGGACAGGTAACCAGTATAGTTTTTGAAGAACTGGGGTGATATGATCATATTTTTTAGGTATTTGTCACTGTGCGAGCTTCACCGTTCTGAATTCGTTGAAGATATGCCATACAGTAGTGTCCTTTATATATATATATATATATATATATGTGTGTGTGTATGTGTGTATGCCCACCCATTGGAAATGGGTTCCAAGTAACCTTTCCCCTACTATCTCTCTCTCATTATATGGCTTCCTCGTTGTAGAGATAATTAGCCATTATAAGCCGATATGAAGCCGCTAATTAAATGACGGAGAACCGCGATTCTTCTATCATAATTCTTTGAGCCGACCCCTCAGCCCTCGGTCCATATAACGCGCTTTAATTATACGCAGAAACAATAGTTCGTAGCCATTATGAGATGACCCCCAATATCCGTGCACTGGTATGGGCTGTGTGTAGGATATGACAGCCAGCAGCTAAATGACAGATCTGTTGTTTGTGGATGGTGTAAGAAGATTATCACGTTAGATGATGCAGGATGACCTCTCTCTGGTCGGAATGTCAGTGTCTGGATCATCTGGATCCATACGCATAAACATTGCCCGGAGAAATTTGTTTGGTATTAGGCACTGGCTCAGGTTAATGACTTGACACTGTGGGCAACGGCACGGATTTTATATTGTGATTAGGTCTAAGGACTTTTTGTTGTGTTCACGCCTATTGATTTGATGTAGTGATTAGATCTACGATCTAGGACTACAGACTTTACACTGTGGTTCAAGGGCTGTGGACTTTATATTACGATTATAGCTATGGACTTTATACTGTAGTTATGGCTAAGGACTTTATATTGCGATTAGGGTTAAGGACTTTATATTGTGGTTAGCGTGAAGGACTTTATGTTATAGTTAACACTGTGTTTTATATTGTGGTTAGGACTAAGGACTTTATGTTATAGTTAACACTATGTGTTTTATATTGTGGTTAGGACTAAGGACTTTATGTTATAGTTAACACTATGTGTTTTATATTGTGGTTAGGACTAAGGACTTTATGTTATAGTTAACACTCTGTGTTTTATATTGTGATTAGGACTAAGGACTTTACGTTATTGTTAACACTATGTGTTTTGTACCATGGTTTAAGCTAAGAATTTATGCTATAATTATGGATATCCATTTTATATTCCAGTCTGGGCTAATGACTTTATACTTTAGTTAAGCCTAATGGCCGTGTTCTCTGGATTGATCTAAGGACTTTATACCACGTATAAGACAAAACCGATTCAACGGATGCTGCTAAATCACGCCGTAGTCAATACATTAGACCTGTGCAGTCTACTACCACCATCATACTCTCCCTGGGTATACTTTAGTTTGGGCTTCAGTGTCATGAGTATATAAGTTTATAATCAACAATAATCCATCTTCTATCAGTATATATGTTACGATTAATCTGAATAATCAGATAATTTGTATATTACCTTAAAATTTCAGGTAATATGTATATTACCTGACATTTTCAGGTATTAAATGTACATATTACCTTATACAGATCAACCGCTACATATGCATGTAGCCAGTTAAGTCATTCATTATGTGTAAGTTGATCAGTGGATTATTTGATTCAAAATGTTGTCCTCTAGCATTCTGCTCCACCACTCTATCTACCAAATGTCTACATGTCCACGAGGAAATGATATTTGTCAAAAATATTTAATTACACTTGTTCATATGAGAATATTTATAAAACCTAAACACACACCTATTCGATATAATTAATATTGTATTTTGTCTTAACCTTAGTCTATCACAAACAAAATATATGCCTTTTTTGTGTTCATATTTTTTTTTTCGATAATTCACATTTCCACGGATTAGGGAATATCACTCAGATTTTAGAACTGTTTAATATTTTTTTAATAGACAGCATTGTCAGTAATTGATGCATTACATTGCTTCCCGTAGTACACGAATCTATAATAAGGCCTTAAAGATTCTAAAAAGGTCAATACACTGAGGCATATGTTTTTATAGTATGTCTGTATGTTTTATGTGTAAGCAGTTTAAAATCAAATTGACCGAACGCATCATTATTAAGTTAATGCTCATATACTTACACATGGGCGCCTCCGTGGTCTAGCGGTAGCGTGTTGGACCACAGATCACTACCACCCGTGTTCGAATCTCGGCGGGGGCATACCTGAAGGGTGTTTCATCTTTGACTTCGCTTCATTAGCTTTGGAGGTCGCTCGGCCCATTTAGCCTACCATGTGCACAAAAGTGGCGTAAAACATCAATCATCATCATATACTTACATATAGGGCGCCTCCGTGGAGGTCGCTCGGACCATTTAGCCGTGTGCAGAAAAGTGCCCGTAAAACAGCAATATTTTACATTTACATATACTTGTATACTATGTAAATTGAAGTTCTAGGCTCTATAATATGCCCACTCCATAACGTTACGGCATTGGGTATTATGCACATAAAAGATATGAACTAAAAAAGTAATATACAGCTTTTACTGCTGGAGTATTAGCATTTGGAGATACGAAATAATGTTTATACGCGATAAATGTTGTGGTAGGAATATCATTGATTCTGCAGAATTTTAGTTCAAGACTCATGTATGCTGCCAGTAGTTGTATGTCGATGTTTAACTGTTTGTTTGTAATCCAACGTACGGGTAATTTTGTAATTAAGTATAATTTACTGGCATTAATTATCTAACCAGTAGTTATTACGATGCCGTGTTGTTGTTGTTGTTGTTTTGTTCTGTGGGTAGGATGATTACTGACTAACTAAGTTTGTGTTTATGTTGGTCTGAGATGCTGGTTCAGTGTGTGTGTGTGTGTGTGTGTGGAGGAAGGGGGGGGGGGGGTCTGTCTAACCATCTGTCCGTGTATGCGCGCACACATGTATGTGTTTGTTTTAAGAAATATATAATTTTTAAGGACCACTCGAGCCTATCATTCGCACCAAAAGTGTCCATAAAACAGGAACATTTTTGGCCTTTTTAACATACACAGACCAATACAGAAATGAACCCTATTAAAGATTATATAATAAGATTTGGCTGCTCATCAGTCTATTGTAGCAGACAGACAATCCAATTGTTCTACCTGACAAATGTGCATGGAATAAACGACTAGTGCCGAGAATATTGAATACGACATCTGGATGATTCATCATTGATCAACTGGTATGGACTCCCGTTAGAGGCGACTTCTCGTGCTGCGGTCATGTAATGTCCCACCTGTCATGCAATAGTTTAATCTAGGGAGAGGTTGAATACGAAAGGATCGAAAATAACGAACTAATTTATCAAATACGATTACAGCCATGGATGGCAAGTGTCAGACAGGATGATGATACGAGACAAAAGGTAAAGGTAACTAATTAGATTGATGTGTTCCTGCTATTTATAGCTCTTAGATTGTCAAAACATAAACTTCGGCTGGGTGATGGACTTGAAGCTAAATGATTGTTGCCATTGTTTATAAAGGTTAATTGGTCGGGTTTGTGTGTGTGTGTGTGTGTGACCAGCGGACAGGTGTCGGCAACTTCAAGTTACCGACTTTATCAATAATTGATAAACCGTATGTTGTTGAGTGATTGCTGTTCTGGTGTATGTCTGGCCACAGATGTCTCCGAGGCGTTTGTTCTCTCTCCAATGCACCTCCCCCCAACCCTCCCACCTCTCTCTGGGTTGATTATTGATTTAGAGATATTTTATATAGAAATCTACATCGGTATCTAGTTAGGCTGATAAATGGGTGGCTTTATTTAGATCGGTGTACATAAAATAAATTCCGGTTAATAATCACCACTATAGAAGCAACAATAACAATATTATTATGTTGTCTCCAAATAGAAGTGGATTATTTAACAGATAAATACACCCACTCATTTACTAATATACGCATGCGCGCACTGATGTAAGAACACAGACCTATACCATGAAATGTAAATTTCTGCTGTTGTAAGTTATGCCTTATCGTCCGTGGTATTCCTGATACACGTGATTTAGCAACAGCACGGCAAGACTCTTATCACTGAAAGGAAAGTGATATAAAAGACGTGATTCCAGCTTTGCACGTCTGTTATTTGCACAGAATTATAGATTCTTCCTTGATTAAAATATATATATATATATATATATATATATATATATATATATATATATCATTTTAATTTTGTCAGTGGCTGGTCAGAATCCATTTTTCCTTTTTTTATAGCAATTTCTTTCAGTAATAACTTCCCTAGATGTCAAGTTTAACAAAAACACCTTCCAACATAACTAACTCTCGATAGTAATTATGGGATATACAATTCATCGATCCTGTTCCAGTCCGTACCATTTTTTTTATTCAATTCCGTTTCCATGTAAAATTCATCTGTTCTACTTTTGGCACTCCGATGGTACAGTCGTTAGAGTACCATGCTGCAAACCTCCGGGTTGTGGGGTTGGACCTGGCTCAAACCTGTGTTTGTGGTATTTGTTTCACTCCTCGGCCACCTATTGCAACTGAGGCAACAACCAGTCAGTTCCACTTCCTGGGGCCACTCCATGGCCTAACTGATAGCCTTGTTGGCCACAGATCAATAGCACCCGGGTTCAAAGCCCGGCTGGGCTATGTCAGAAGGGTGTTTGGCCTCATTACATTTGGAGGTCGCTCGGCCCGTTTAGCCTAACTTACGCACAGAAGTGGCTGTAAAATATCAACTTGTACATTCAAACTGAACAGCTTACCGTGTGCACACAATTTGCCACAAAACAATGACATTTACATTTTATTTCTAAGTTTAACAATAACCTCGCTGATACGAAGTGTGTCCCTCTGTGAGTGACTGAGCCGATAACGTGGTCGCCCGTAGGCCGCCATTTATTTAGTTCAGATCCCACTGTAGCTTTGTGTGAAGGGTGTTTCGTCATTCGCTTCATTTGTTTTGGAGGGGCAGGCGAGATTCGTAGATTTGGCCAAAAGTAAATGCGTGTCACACTGCCACTCGAAACCCTTGTACTCGTACCAGAGGTCTGGAATGGTAATGGATGCATTTATTATCCAAACAGACGCGAACTTTAGAAATTTGTTGCCATTGTGTGTATTGATTGGCGAACTGATTCGAGTAGCAGGATGGGTCGGTTGCTTTTCATCTCCGTTAGAAGCGAATGGGTAATGGAATGGCGAGAGAAGTGTGTCCGGCTGTGCGTTAATGCACGCTGACGAACCAGGGAAGCCGTGAATGCGATGGGGGTGCACTGAATGGCGATAGAGTTAAGAACATCTGGGATCTGCCGCCAGTCAGTGGTTCACTTAAATGGTAAGCTACTGGGAGTTAGATATCTATATATAGTTATTCGCTTTAGTCCATCGTATGGCCTCTAGATTCACGTACTATAGACTGCTGAGGTGATATATTAGTTTTTAGTCTACAAGTCTAATAGACTGTGGAGATGGTTCGTTTGTTTGTTTTAGTAAAGTCCACTGACTGTAGACTGTGGAGATGACTTGTTTGTTTTGGTATAAGGCCACTGACTGTAGACTATGGGGATGGACTGTTTGTTTTAGTATAAGGCCACTGACTGTAGACTGTGGGGATGGACTATTTGTTTTAGTACAAGTCCACTGAGTGTAGACTGTAGAGATGACTTCTTGTTTTAGCCTATAAGTCCACTAATTGTAGATTGGTGGGCTGTCGTCTATAATGTTCAGCATTTTGCCAGAAATTAAATTATGACTGCCTTATCGATAGATCTGCGAGTCAGTCGCCACCTACAGAGATAAAGTACTGTTTAATCTGAGGTATATTATTCATGTCAATTCGTTTTATAAATCTATATCGAAAAATATCAGATGAAAATTCTCACCGACTGATCCTTGGGGTTACTCACCCCATAACGTTTCACCTCCGCCCCCCGGCCTGTGGAAATCTATTTTTAGCCAGCCCTTTCATTCGATTGCTGGGCGGCTCTCTGTCTAAAATCCTGTATGAAGTTAGACTGGGGATCTATACCTGTTTGATTTAGCCGCGAGTCCACTAACAGGGGATTGAAGGAAATCGCCGGTGAAATCTCAAACGATAGACAATTGCGTGGCATTATCTGTTAGCGCATCACTCAGTCACGACACGAATGTTATATGTAGCACACCAAAACGGAGAAACAAATCTGTGTAAGCATAGAAGGTGAATCTTTCGTCCAGACAAGTCGTGCTTCTATAATGGTGATTTATCAGTGCAATAATTTTAAATACCGGAATAAAACTTCATAATTTCAGGAGAAGGATTAATAAATTGCGATCATTTTTTTTAAAATAAAAGGATCCGTTGCATCTTAATTGTAATCTACAACAACGACGTTCTCCCTGTTTGATGTGTAATTAGTGCGCTAGGAAGTAGACTTAGGAGTGACAATGAAGAGGAAATCCGATGTTATCATCTACTTCTGTACGCTCTCGTGACGATCGGATTACCTCCACAGTAATGCGCTTTCATGTCGTGGAAGACGACGAGAGTCGTCTGCTTTGTCCGTAGTTTCTTTTGGCGCTGGATCACGCAGAATGTGGACGCAGCCGAGGCACACTCACTCACTCACCCAATCACGCACTCATTCGCCCCCCTCCCACCCCTAAGTGCTGGTAACTTAAAAACACTTTCGTCAACCGTGTGGCTTATTTCGGCTGATTTCTCATCTTTCTGGGCCGAGCCTCATGAAATATTTATGCGCTGGACTGACTCTGTTCGAGAGCATTATCTAATGGTTAGATTAGCGCTACTTTGGCGGGAGATATCGCGTGGGTGTCCGAAGCTCAGCCGTTAGAGACTTAGAAACGGCTGAAATGTGGGTACGGGGAAGTTCCGCTTGTAGATGATTCCCAGTTTTGTCGCACTATCCATCTCCGTGGTTGGATTACGTGATATCTGTTCGTTGCGAAATTCCTTAATAATCGTTCGTTTCCCAATTTTTCTCCGGCGCGCTGTTCTATACATAGTCATTTCCTCACCAGTGTTAAGTTTTATCGGGTTGTTTGTAGTCGTTGCTAAGTAACAACAATGTGAAGGCTTTATGTAAACTTGTTGGCTCATTTAATTACTGCCTTGTCGAGTGGTTTGGATGCTTTGCGTTGCCCCGGCCATTGATTACGAGGTATACCGGTGTGATTACTCGATGATGGTGTTACACGTTTAATGCCAGATTTGGGCTTTTTAATTTAGAAATGATCTTTTTGTTGCTGTTGTAAACCAGTCGCTCAGTTTACATTTTGGACCTTGGTAACTTTCATCAAAGTGTATGTGAGAGAGAGAGAGAGAGCACTGTAGGACTGTATTCAGACATACCATGATATTTACCCTATATACTTGTGTGTAAGATTAGCTGTTTTTGGTGGTCTTTGGATGTGAAATAAATTCTAGAGACACATATCTCTACCACTAGTTCGACGTTCCTATTGACCTGAAAGAAAACTAGACCGAACACGGCCGCCGATTTGATGGCAAACAGGCCCGAACTTCCGGTCGGGGTAAAAAGGAACTCGGACTGCTAAAATCGAGTTTATAATCATGGTGAATTATTGTTGTGTCGTTGGTTGCATAAGTCGTCAGCGTGAACAGTAATAGAAAAGGCTGGAAATTAAGCTTAACTGTTATTATATTTAGCCTGTTCGACAACCCCCGGCCTATCTCTGGCGTTTGATCCCAACTAAACTAGATTTACAGACTTGCATAAAACGTCATGTAAAAATTTCATGGCATATAATAGGAGAGGAATGATACAGATTATCTGCACACACAAAATTATAATGCACACATCACAATAAATGTCAACGTTGCTTTTTGCCCCTACCGGAAGTCGGCGCTGTTTGGTCATGGCGGCCCAATCAAACACCACTGACTGCTAGGTCTAGTTTTCTTTCGGGTCAGTGAACGTTCCTAATAATTTCAACTTGTCAGGTCAAAAAGAAAACGCCATTTTTCTGAAAATAATATCTTTTACAAATTTTAAATTCTGTCTCGTCTTATATTCAAGTTAGGCAGTTTCCCGCGATATTGACCGATATACTAACCCTGTCTTATATACGAAATCGACTTATACACAAGTATATACGGTAATCGTAATTATAATATAATTATAATAATCTGTAATAGCTCGCCTAAGTGAAATTAATGTGTTTTAAAAGTCTTACAATTTGTCATTAGTTTATAATGTTTTCCGGCCACTTAATCAACTGCCATGTATATAGTGAGGTCTGGCACAATATTTAGCTTTCACTAACAACATTAACGTAGGACATAATGTCACACAGTTTCAAAAGTGTTTCCTTAGCACTGTATATATATATATATATATATATATATATATATATATATAAAGAGAGAGAGAAGAGGTATTGTATCTTTCCTAAGTAACTTCATATGGAAATAGTAACGAGTGACTTCTAACATAGAGTCTTGACTATACCGTAAGTGATACTGATAGAACTAATAAACTAGTACAATGTTATATCTATATCGTTCTGTTAGTCCCTATCATCATCATCATCTTCTTCATCTTCAGTTGTGGGTCTAGACTCTGGGCTGGAGGGTGACCACATACAGCTTCCTGGTCTACATTATATATGCGTGTGTGTCTGTGTGTGTGTGTGTGTGTGTGTCATTTAGAGTGGCCACCACAGGCCACATAGGGATGTTAAACGACCGTAAGGTCAAGGTGACAATAGTTATTTCGCTAACAGCCAGGCCACAGGGACGTTGTTTCTCTCCCCCCCCCTCTCTCTCTCTGTATGGGAATGTCGTCAGTCACCTCAATTATGATTGTCTTTGTTCTGTGACTTCATGTTTAACATCCTGTTGTTAGTTTCTGCCTGCCTGTCTGTGTATATATCTGCCTGTCTGTGTATATGTCTGCCTGTCTGTGATTGTCTGTCGTTCGGTGATCTCCGGATCAGTATAATTGGATGGGAGTTAACAGATTACAAGTTCCGTCGCTGTCTTTATGTATGTACACGACATTGGAGAGAAAAACAGATCGGGATAGGAACAGACAGACAGACAGACAAACATTTTGACACAAGTAAGATTTCGCTACCAGCCCGGATTATTCTCGTCTTTTTTCTTACACCAACCTTAATACAACGGTGCTTACTCTAGACTTATTTATTGGGCGCCTCCGTGTGGTCTAACCGGTAGCGTGGCTGGCCACAGATCTCAACCGCCCGCCTTCAAATATCGGCGTGGACACGTCTGGGGGGATGTTTCATCTTTTTCTCTTCACCTCGTCACCTTCGGGTGATTCTCGGTCCATTCGACTTGCCGAGTGCGCAGAAGTGGCCACAAAACATCAAATAAACACCCTGGACTCGTTTGTATCAGTAACCACCGTTGTGCCATATGTTTTTTATAGCCTACTTCATTTTGTGTAGCCAGTGACTGTTAGACAGTTAGCCATATTTTTCTTGTTGATGAACGAATGATTTGAGTTACGTCACGTCTGGCGGGCTATTTCGCTTTTTAAACAACAACCATCCTTCGTTGCTAAATCGCTATTTTAATAGCGAGTTAAATTATTTAGCAGAAGATGGCTGAAGCAGACTTACTCCGATAGTCTCACGACAGTGTGACATTTATCAGCCAGACAAAAAATGAAGAAAAATACTTCCCCCCCCCCAACCCCAACCCCCACCAGGAGCCAGGGTGTTGGTGTGACGTCACTTTGTCCATTCAAGTCCCCCCGACCCCTATACGCCATCCCACCCCCATCCCTCTCCCTCTAGTTTATTTTATCGCTGGGAATATTTATTGAGTGGAAGTCGCCATGGTAACACCTGGTGTCGCATCAATATGTTTGTGACAACGTACTCGGTGTTTGTCACATGCTACGCTGACCCTTGACCCGAGTGTCGTGGGATTTATGTCACCGGCTTTGGAGAAACACTGGTTTGGCAATCAGGGAGAACGACCGCTGCTAACGGGATTCAGTTTTTAAGCATCGTTTTTAATATGACACACACATACACTCACTCTATCATGTGCGCGTGTACACGCATACACATACTCTGACGCGCGCGCGCGCACACAGAGACAATAGCACGCTTTATCGGTGACTCTTTTTTTAATAAGGGACTTCATAGACTCGAAAGTCAGACTAACCTGATGAATCATCCATATTTTGTATTAACAGCTCATCATGCGGCACCAATACTTTTTCAGACACTGCTAAAACGCACGCACGCGCGCCCTATAGGAAGTTGATAAAGCATGAAATATTACAATTGTTACAGTTTTTTAAAATAACTTATCTAATATTAATGCGTTTTTTCTCTGTAGATATTATGTATTAATAATATATTGTTAAACTGGCATCACCTATTGTTAGCATTAAGTATCCTGGAGGAATCCACTTCCGTATTTGAACAACAAGCAAACAAATAAAGATAAACACACTCATACACGCACACACGCACGCACACACAATATAGTACTGTTTTATATTGTTATTTTTATTAATATTTATTAAATAACTCATGCCATTTTTGCTAACATTATTATTACTACTGCTGCTACTGTGAAGATTCGGTGGGCGTCTCCGTGGTTTAATCGGTAGCGCGTTAGATCACAGATCACCACCACCCGTGTTCGAATCTCGGCGTGGGCATATCCGATGGTTGTTTCGTCTTCGACTTCGCTTCATCACCCTTGGAGGTCGCTCGGCCCATTTAGCCTACCATGGGCACAATAGTGGGACCGTAAAACGCCAGTCATCATCATCTTATTTCAACTGATGACTCAGTCCAAGCCAACCCGTATTATTACTGTTTTAAAAGCTGAACTGTTTATACTGATCAGCACTGACAGTATCTAATATTTCAAACACATCCATGATCTAACAGCATTTGTGAAACGGATATGGAGGCATACAAAATAGTCGAGTGTTGAGCGCGGTGTTTTTTTACTGGATAATAATTTATATAATAAGTTGGAATACATTTTGTGGCAAATATTTGTAGCAGGTATTGGCGGAAATCTGCTAGCAAAAAGTAGCAATGTCTGGCTAACACTGCTAGGTATGGTGGTGTTTAAAATATAGTGACCACCCAGAGTCGGGGGGGGGGGGCGCAGTTTTTATAGTCTGGGTTATAATGTTTTAAAACCATCCAAGATCAAATATGTCTTTGTGTGAAAAGATTTTTTGTTAATATGACAAGTTCAACGCAGGAATTGAAAATTCATACTTCAAACCTGATAGAAATATTGTGGAAACATGGCAAAGTTTCGCGTATATAATATATTTAGTCCTGCGGGCTTAAAGAAACTACCCTGTATGAACCACTGACTCCGTTGTTTGGGGGTCGTCCGGTACACATGCTATGACTGGTAATATGAGATCTGGAGACTACGAAGTAGTTCCGGCTGATAGACTAATCTCTAGTTTACAGCTGACCAGATGAAGTCCAGACGGCCAGCATAGAGCACAGGCCAGGCACAGAACCGGTGATCCTTGATTATGAGGTTGACCGCTGTGTCGAATAAGCTACCATATGAGCACCGATTTGGGGTAACCTGATTTTTTTAATGTTTCCATGTTAGTGGCTTCCGTTCCCTTAAATTCCCCCCCCCCCTCTCATCTCTCTCCCTCCCTCTCTCTGTGTGTGTGTGTGTCTCTCTGTGTGGTTTTTTCTCTCTGTGTGTGTGTGTGTGTGTCTCTCTCTCTCTTTGTGTGTGCATGTGTGTGTGTGATATCAGAGCTGTTTGTTGTTGATGGCGGGGGGGGTGATGCCGTGTTGATGGCGATGATGAGACATTTACATGGCAGGTGTAAGTCGTCGGACGCCATTGATTCTCGGATAACTTCATCGTGTGGGACAGCCGATGGAAGGGAGTAACTGGGGAATACGTCCGGGAATTATTGCGGTGCGGCTCTCGTCTGGTGAGTGAGTGATCATGTTGCGGGACAGATTGTGGGGCGCCCGTTTATGGCGGCTCGGGTCTGGTCGGGGGTTGGTGCTCGGGGGAAGCGTTTGGATTAGGGGACAGTAAAGGGAATGGGCTTCTCCGTTTATGGTAACGTTCTGTGAATGATTGTGCCGTTGAATGAATGGCGAATGGTAATTGAGCAGATTGGGATGTTCTGTCTGTCTGTCTGTCTGTCTTTCTCTCTCTCACTCTATGTGTGTGTGAAAGAGAGAGAGAGTACAAACAATCACGCGTGTCTGTTGTTCCAAGAGAACGTATCATTCATTTATTAAGCCCCGATCCGGACCGCTCGCCATATCGTCCATCATTTCACGACCAACTCCCCGACGACGCAATGATAGTTAGTTATTAGCAGACAGCTCTCGGCACCATCAACGCCAGGCCTCATTGCAAAATGACAAAAAGACCACAAGGACATTCATTACTAGCTGGATACAGGTGTGGGCTTCTCTCTGGATTAATGGATCATTGATTTCTCCGGGTAGACATTGATAAGGTTTTTTTTTTAATGGGCCGTATTATTATTTTACTGACGCCGTATGTAGTAATAAGTGTGTGATTTATTCGACTTTTCCCGGCGTGCCTCATTTCAGAAGCTTTGACGTGAAAGAAACAGGTGAATAATATTAGCATTTAATGTGAACTTTCGTACTCTTGTTGACAGTGTCCGAGAGGGGGAGGGAGAGGGAGAGACATACAGATAGATAACTCGGCCATTTCATTTAAGTATCTGTTTAAAACAATTAATTGTAAATTTTCATCCTACTCCAAAATATAGAATTCCTTATTTAAACTGTAGATGCGATTAATTATAACCATTTTATATTAAATTTGGGATTTTATAGTTGAACATTACGATGCGTGGATATTATTTTAATTGCGTGTGTGCGGAAATTCAGAACCTGAGGAAGCAATCGCGTGCCATACAACTAAGGCATCCTCGTGAATATTCGGCTCTGTCCGCTTTCATACGGCTAGTTCCGCGGAGAGGATTGTGTACTGACGTCATCAACATGTGCGTATTTTGGTATTGTTTCGCTCGGTTATGCGTGGAACGTCACAAGCGTGTGTCTGCCGGCACTGAGCATGCGCGCTTATTCTGCCGTTTAGTTAAGTAGCCATACAGTTGCCAGCTCCAAACGATCATTGTGAGCGCAAACTTAATAGGCCATTTCTACCCACAAAACGCGTATTTTGTGTGTAGAATCATTCGGAAATGGGATTAACTCGGATTGTCACACAGTCTTCTCGGTTTTCTCATTCTGTGCCACTCCTGAAATCACTTCATTGGCTCCCTGTTCCATCTCGCATCATGTTCAAACTCTGTGCCATTACCTATAAAACTATGTTTTCCGAGGAACCTTCGTATCTAATTTCCACGCTGTCTCTAGCACCCAAACCGAGAGATCTCCGTTCATCTGGTATTCACTTATTGTCTGTTCCCAGATTTAAAATTCGTGCTGGCACTCGTGCTTTTTCAGTTGCCGTCCCTACTCTTTGAAATTCATTACCTGAACTTGTTAAGTCATCAAATGGCATAGTTTCTTTCCGTCACCATTTGAAAACTAAGTCACCTTTTAAGACACCTTTGCTTATCCTTCCTAAGTTTCCACTCCACCCGATCAATTGTTGCTGAACTTTGCACCTTGACTATGAGTTTGCCCAACCCCTGTACTAGGTGCACCAGTGGGCTCGATTCTTTTCGAGGAAATTGCCGCCATACAAGTTTGTTATTATTATTATTATTATTATTATTATTATTATTATTACCTGTCTGGTAAGATGTTTCATATTTTACATGGTGCCCCGATGTTTGGAAGCAACCCAACCATTTCGCTGGCAGACGATATTTTGGGTGGACACCGTTGTATGAGTGGGTCACTAGGGCGCCATCTATAATAGTCAATTTTCGACGGGCATTATTTGTTGAATAAATTACGATGATAGCAACTGTACTAATGCGTTTAGGTTTGTTCATTAATCAATCCCCTAGGTGGAGCTAGTAAACATCAGCCATTACTTGTCCACCAGAGTCTTGTTTAGAAGATTTCGTGCTCGGGTAATTGGTTTTGCTGCACGTTTTAATATGTTGTGTTCGTAAAAACTTGGCTACGCTATCGTGAGTTATAGATGTACCATGACTGGGCTGGCTCATGTTTCGAGATAAGGACTGGGACCTTTTTCCAGAATATATATATTTATAAGTGTTCAGTATACGCACCCCGTTGCGCGCACACACACAGACACAAACACACAAACAAGCCGGTATCTATGGGATGTTTCATGCACCAGTAAAAAGCTTTAGCTTGACCAAGCACTCACTAATTCGCTCGCTAGCGCAGCAGTAAACCATCCAGAGTGCAATGTTTATAGCATCTTCTTTCTGTTCACTGATAAATAAATGTAATGTTTTGAGTGGATTGTTGTGTAATTAAAAAAAAACGCTTAATTTTTCTTTCGTGTAGAAGACTACTTCACAAAACGTCGTCTCGTTAACGCGATATTAATTAGCGGGCGTAATACAGTTACAAACTACGGAATTACAGGTAATTGATCACCTGATGTTTTCTTTGCTTTGATGGAAAAAGAACACAAACACGTTACCGACAATGTTCAAGTTTCGTTCGGTCCCTGTGCACGAAGACCGGTGTTATGAAGCGGAGGGAGTGTCCTTGATGATCGGAACATCAACAAAGTGGGCCAGAAGCTGTTCGAAATATTTCCTTTTAGAACCCGGATGTTGTACCCAGAAGTGTTATCGTCTGTTATTAATGCGGCCGGGAGGACGGAAGTGGACGGTTGGTTTAGAGGAGGTACTATTTGTTGTCCCGATCTGATGTTTTTTATGCTCTTTACGGTAGTTGGTGTGTTGTATGTCGGTATGCTGTTTGTTGGTATGTTGTATGTCGGTATGCTGTTTGTTGGTATGCTGCTATGCCGTATTTGTTATGTCGGTATTTTGTAGCTGGTATGTCGTATACCGTATTTGTTATGTTGGTATTTTGTAGGTGGTATGTCGTATACCGTATTTGTTATGTTGGTATTTTGTAATTGGTATGTCGTATACCGTATTTGTTATGTTGGTATTTTGTAGTTGGTATGTCGTGTATACTGTAGTTGGTATATTGTATTTCGGTACGTTTGCTATCCAGTAGTTGGTATATTGTATTTCGGTACGTTTGCTATCCAGTAGTTGGTATATTGTATTTCGGTACGCTTGCTATCCAGTAGTTGGTATGTTGTATTTCGGTACGTTTGCTATCCAGTAGTTGGTATGTTGTATTTCGGTACGTTTGCTATCCAGTAGTTGGTATGTTGTATTTCGGTACGTTTGCTATCCAGTAGTTGGTATATTGTATTTCAGTACGCTTGCTATCCAGTAGTTGGTATGTTGTATTTCGGTACGTTTGCTATCCAGTAGTTGGTATGTTGGCTGTCTGTAATACGCCTTTTATACTTTGGGCGGCCGAGTGTGCGTGTTGGGTGAAGATCATGTACTATCTTGTACCGCCATCTTGGTTTGGGGAATTGTTGGGGATTTTGTGCTCGGAGCGAGTTAGACTCACGTCGTCTTTGTGTATCGAATGGTTTGGACAGCTGTGATAACACACACACACACATACACGCACACACTCTCTCTCTCTCTCTGTGTGTTCTCTCGGCTCGTTTGTCTGTTTTGGCAGAATACTGATCGGTGTTTTATTTGTAAATATTTATTACCCGACTCCAGTCATGAAGTCATCATTCGCACGTGGTTTAGCCCTCCCAATACCCCCCCCCCCCGTCGCCCACTCACGTAACCAACATGGGCATTACTGTCATATAATATGTATCATCTTCTAAACGCATTGCTGCGGGTGATAACGACATGGCTACAGATATCATGTTAGTTAATCGGCTCCCAAATATCTGCGCTAACGGCTGCCAGCTGTTATATAATGGAAGACTCGATTATAACAGCTGTCAGCTGGTTCTTACCCTACCCAACAACAGCCCACTACTAATAGTGGATTTATATTTCGACTGTAAGACAGTTTTCGTTTTCAGCCATAAAAGTTGATTAGTTCGACAACAAATCCCTTCCCGTCTTCAACGACAGGGGGCGCCTCCGTGGTCTGACTGGTAGCGCGTTGGACCACAGATCACTACCATCTGAGTTCGAATCTCAGCGTGGGCATACCTTTGGAAGTTGCCCAGCCCATTTAGCCTAACATGTGCACAAAAGTGGCCGTAAAACATCAATCAATCATCATCATCTTCTTCAACGACAAACCACTGTCACCATTAGCACCGACGTGGTACGGCACATAAAACGTGACCAACGTTCCCGACTCGCCAGTTGGTCGTACAATACAGGGATCGGTCTACCGTAGACACTGTAGCCCGAGGCCTATCACTACCAGCTATCTTCGGCTTTGTACGGTGCCAGAATTGATATCATCGGCGTTGACAATCCGTCATTCGGTCGTACCATTCGTCGTCCACGTTGGGAGATCCATACCGTGCATGGATACTCGATGCTGATAAGTACGCAGTACTTACGAATCCAAACCGTCCACGCGATTGGATCTGGGCCGGATGTACAAAGAAATGGGATAATTCGACCCCAAATCCATTCGTCTCTCATTCTTCGGCCCCTTAAATCGTCCTATCGGAATTACTGGCCGGAGCTGTTAAATGATCGTACAATAATGGAATTACTTTATCGTGCGGCATTGGGTCTTGCTTGTGACGGTGTAGGAATGGGAGAGTAAACGGCCATTGTCTTGCCTAACCTAGCAGTACATATGAGCTCGCTGTATTGCGGACACTTGTCGTCCACCAGCCAAAGGGCCATCGAAACGTACTTAAGAGATATTTTATGGCACCACAGGAAACGTTGTGCTCGGGTGCGGGGGGGGGGTGTTTAACTTGTTACTTGGCCCTGGTTCAAATAATAAATATCATCTCACAAGTAGGGTTTCTGTCTGTCTCTCCCTGTGTGTGTCTCTCTCTCTCTGGCGGCCAGCAAACACCGGGCTTTAATCTACTAGAAGAGATGGCTGTTGGTTGTCATGGTTACTTGGTGATTTATTTTCGTTGCTAACCGGTGATATAGCGGTATCCATGGCGCCGGTGAATGGCTTGGCCCGCCGAGCATGCTCCCGGTAATTATATTTGCTTGGCCGAGAGCCCTGCAGTGTCTCTGTAACCCGCAGTGTCTCTGTGTATCTCTCTCTCTCTCTATGTGTGTCGTTGATTCGTTTAGACTACAACCTTATTAGGATAGGTGTTAAAAGTGCCGGTAGAGGGCCGTTTAAACTGACAGATTGGTGTTGGATTTATTTTTGAAGAGGCGCCGTTAATGGTCGACCAGGAAATGTGGACGATTTAACAGGTAAACGCCTCCGCGTGGTCAGCAACAACACGCTTACTGATTCGCTCACCGGAGAAGATGGTCTCGCCTGTCGTGTCATCATTCTGCTAAAGCTGTAAAGGTGTCATCTTTAATTTAAGTCCGCCGGAGTGGCTCGGGCCCGAAAGGTTTGTCCTGATTGTTGTCCGCACGCGCTCGCGTGCGTTCACGTACAAACAGACAGAGACGAGCACACGCGCGTGTAAGCACCGTTGGGACATTGCATGTTTCCGTTGGAAATGTTGATTCTTTTAGCTGATATTTAGTAACCTGATGAATCTTCCACGTGTTGTAATCTCAATTTGTAAGTATCGGTAATGGCAGTTTTAAGCCATTTGTGTGTGTGTGTGTGTGTGTGTGTGTGTGAACAGAGAGAGAGAGAGAGAGAGAGAGAGCTCTTTGTAGCCTTTTTGTATTAATATTTGGACTGGGATTTCTACAAATACAGCTCTATAATCACACCTGGAAAATATATATATATATATATATATATATATATATATATATATATATATAAATGCAATATAGTATATAACAAGGTTCATACACACACCCGACTATCTGCACATGCCTAGGGATACACCCATACAACACTGACCGCCTTACAAACAAATAGTTCAGATGTTGATGTGTATCATAGCTGAAGGGTTTGTTTTTCTTTATGGTGGGACAAAATGTCATCATGTAATAGGTTTATAATTGAATAAACTGCCTTAAGCATTTTATAATATATATATATATATATATATATATTGCACGGTTACAATATTATTGTAACAACACACACACAACACCTTGTTTTTACGGTGTTATCCACTTCAGTTAACAACACGTTATACGACGAGACCTGTGTAAACACGTAACATACATTATCAATTAGCAATCGATATTTATAACGTTAACATTAAAGCGACGAAGTTTTACAGATTAAAAGGAAATGCCATTTAGTGATCAGGTATGACGCCATATGCGACACCATAGCTGATAATATATTAACTATGCTACACCTTATCCTCTGAGAGCGGACGATTCGATGTGAAATGTTGTACTGTGTAATTAATATTAATGCGATAAGTTTATAATTGTGTGGCATGCGTAATATGATATCATATTTGGTTCGTGCGTGCGTGTGTGTGTGTGTGTGTGTGTGTGTTTTAGCTGTGTATAATAAGGGACAGGCACAGAGAATCTCGAACCGTGAATTCAAACTCTGGACGTTTCTTCAGGGGACTGAATCCAGAGTGGCGACTTTTCTTGCTGAGACATGTGTAAAGTCTCACCAGTCCCTCTCTCTCTCTCTCTCTCTCTCTGTGTGTGTGTGTGTGTGTGTGTATGTGACAGTAATAAACACCGGTATAGATTTAATTGCCCTTTACTAAGCGATGTTAACTGCCTCTGGTAACAGAACCGTTAACCTTTTGCCAGCCACTGGCTCCGACCGTGATCGAGTGTTGATGTGTCGTGAGTGTATATTCTGGGAAAATGGACATTTAAGTGGACGAATGGCGGCATTAGCTGGCCAAATGTGAACGGTTTAGGGTAGCGATAGGGGGCGATGTTTGGGGATGTTGTCGTGACCGTCTGAGAGAGTGGATGCTCTGATGGCGTCGGGTTGTCGATGGCAATGTTAAAGACCACTTTTGTGGTTGGTATTCGTCGACGTTCTCAGTGAGTGAGTGAGTGAGTGAGTGAGTGAGTGAGTGAGTGAGTGAGTGAGTGAGTGAGTGAGTGAGTGAGTGAGTGAGTGAGTGAGTGAGTGAGTGAGTGAGTGAGTGAGTGAGTGAGTGAGTGAGTGAGTGAGTGAGTGAGTGAGTGGTGGTGAGTGAGTGAGTGAGTGAGTGAGTGAGTGAGTGGTGGTGAGTGAGTGAGTGAGTGAGTGAGTGAGTTTAATCTCGCCACTGGTCCAATTTGACACTGGTTATACGGGATAGGTTAGAATTCAATGTTTTGAATGTCAGCGTCACCACACACACACACACACACACACACACACAACACAGTGTGTGTGTATGTGTGTGTGTGTGTGATGCTGATGTGGCGTGTGGTTATCACATAATTTACCTGGTGGTTGATTATTGAGTTCTAAGAGATTTCTGATTGAAGGTGAACGTTTTATTGTGGTGAACGTCGTCGAGCTGGTAGATTGGCAAATGATGATTTTATGACCTTGGTGTGTGTGTCTGTGTGTGTTTAATTTCTCATCAGAATTGATTTATTCAATTAAACACGTTTTGGTGTTTTTAGTTCGTAGGCTAAATTATGTAGCAAGCTTTACGTGTACGACATGAAAAAATATCTCCCCTATTTGATGTCGATCAGCAATATGCCCAATATTAAATATTTTCGTTTGGTGATACTACAACGAACTGTCTGTGATAATCAGACATCTTATAACACAGGGTTTACCTGGTCCGCTGTAGACGGCGCTCCTGAGAGCTCTGTTTGTGTGATGGTGTCCTTAAGTAGTTGTACCTCGTGGCATATGTCTCGGGTAAGCCATCACTCTAGTATGTTCCTTCCCTCACCCCCCCAAAAAAAAATATATATTCAAGAATAATTCGTGATTCTGCCTTGAAAACCCTCAAAAATAATCGCCGTACATTCAGCCATTGAAATCTGGTAGATTGATTCGGTTAACATGTTATTTTGGAATAAACAACAGCCTCGCCTTCGTAATTGGACTCTATTAACGGTGTTCCCATTATAACTGTCGGGAGTAGGGATGTCAAAGATGGTCTACTAAGGTAGGTTTGGTTGTCCATGGTGTTTATTTACTAACCGTTGCGTCTAGTTTTCCCCCATCACGTGTCAGTCAGGTGATTACTTCACCCCCCCCCCTTTGACTGCTGCCTCCATTTTCCTTCGAATCGTTTGCCAAACAACAATCATCTTGAGTACATCATCTTTGGCGCAGCGTTCCGCGTTTACAGAACTCCAAATTAGGAGGTAGAATCTTACTGTCGTTTGTATATTTTTGTTTGTTTGATGTTTCATTCTTTAGTGAAAGATTCCTACCTGGATATCTGATTATCGAGAGCAGTAGCTCCTCGTCGACGTGTTCCGTATTGTTATCAATTAATGGATGAACTAAACGTTTCATCTCCGGGAGATCATCAAAATGCCTCTGGAATCAAACTCCCAAATAATGCTTTCTCAAAATAGTACCAGTACTTCTCTTATGATCCAGTGTGAATGCGGCAATTACGGAATGCTGTTGGTTTTCTCTTAAAAAATATGTTTTTGTTTGCATCCTTGAAAACAATCCATAATACTACGGTTTTCTCCGTCACAGTCCATCCAATATTGTATTGCGAGTTGTTTTATTTCAGTGTCCCCCCAACACACTGAGTTATGGAGAGCGCACTTATTATAACGCTGGTTTTTTTTACAGATAAAGAATTTCCTTTATTTCTCGGTTTATTTAATTCTCTTTATTAAATGTCAGAGGCGCCCTACTACTTCTGGTCGGGAGTGACCCCCCCTCTCCCCTCCTCGTCCGGCGAATGCCGGGGTCTAGCTACGACGTAATCATGACGCCCAGAGATACCAGGGTAGCGCTCTCCTATAAATGACATTTTGTCTACTCGTAGATTGTTGTGTCCCCATGAAGTATCCAGGTTCAGCGATGTAGATTGAGGAAGCTGGCTGAGTACACCGTTGACGTAACAAGCTAACATCATCTGGTGAGTGATGACGACTTTCTATTTCGTCTCTATTATATGTAATTAATTAATTGCGTGCGCTAGAAATTGATTGCAAGCGCGACCTATTGATGCTGATCCTCTTAAGAGACGGATGGCAGTGGTGGTGTGAATATTTGCTGTATGTTATATCCATATTGGCACTGGTGTGTGCGTGTGTGTGTGTGCGTGCACGCGCGCTCGTGTCGCGTGCACAGCTCGGTTGTTGTCTGGAGACTCAAGTGCCACAGGTCCTTGTATTTGAACAACAAAATTAGCGCTATGAAGACCTACTGACACAGATTGATTTCTCGGCTCAAAACATTGTGAATGGCTGACTATTTAATACTACTACTACTAATAATAATAATAATAATAATAATAATAATAAAGACCCTTACCAGCTGGAAGCATTCAAAGATCTACAACGATACCCAAAATAAGATGTAAAAACTAAGTACTGCCGCCTTACAAAATTTGTGGGAAGTTAAAAATCGCTCATACACCATATTACACTATATATATATATATATATATATATATATATATTGCATGTGAATGTTTGTGTTGAGCAGGTGGAGGTAGACACTTCCTCACAGGTCAGATGGGAATATTAAAAACGTTTAATTATCCTCCAAGCATCTTTAACGTCTCATTTTTTATTCAGCGTAATGGCAGCACCATTTATTGATGTGGTCAGCCACCTACCAATATTACCAATCGGATATCCCCCTTTCAGTATTAACTATGAGATGTTACTCTCGTAATTGGGATATAATTAGAATGATTGTGGTACTTACGTTGTAGGTGAATGAGAAATCTGATATTTGATTACCTTCAGTATCATGTGCTTTAACCACTTGTGGCTAGTTACAGTACACCGTTGTAGCTTCGAAGTGAAGTGGTCGTTTATTATTTACAGAAGTGGTTGTGTGTTGTTCACTGTTTTGGCTGTTTATTGTTCTTGGATGTGGTTGTTTGTTGTTTACAGATGTGTCATGTATTGTTTACATAAGTAATTGTTTGTTGTCACAGTTTTTTTGTTGTTCTTGGATGTGGCCATTTATTGTTTACAGAGGTGGTTGTTTGTGGTTCACAGTTTTGGCTGTTTATTGTTCTTGGATATGGTTGTTTCTTGTTTACAGATGTGGTCATATATTGTTTACATAAGTAATTGTTTGTTGTCACAGTTTTTTTTTTGTTCTTGGATGTGGCCATTTATTGTTTACAGAGGTGGTTGTTTGTGGTTCACAGTTTTGGCTGTTTATTGTTCTTGGATGTGGTTGTTTCTTGTTTACAGATGTGGTCATATATTGTTTACATAAGTAATTGTTTGTTGTCACAGTTTTTTTGTTGTTCTTGGATGTGGCCATTTATTGTTTACAGAGGTGGTTGTTTGTGGTTCACAGTTTTGGCTGTTTATTGTTCTTGGATGTGGTTGTTTCTTGTTTACAGATGTGGTCATATATTGTTTACATAAGAAATTGTTTGTTGTTCACAGTTTTGGCTGTTTATTGTTCTTGGATGTGGTTGTTTGTTGTTTACAGAGGTGGTTGTTTGTGGTTCACAGTTTTGGCTGTTTATTGTTTGCAGGTGTGATTGTTGTTTACAATATGGCCATTTGTTGTTTACAGAAGTGGTTATTGTTAACGGTTTTGGATGTCTATTGTTTGCAGATGTGATTGTTTTTGTTTTTTAGACACACCCCCAGGTCTGGTTGTTGATTATTTGTTGCTTCTAATTCTGAATCTTAGGTTTTGCACATTCTCATTGGGTTTTATAATAGTTTTTGGTCTTTATTAGTTAACAGATGTAGTCATTTGTTATTTACAGATGTGGTTGTTCATTCGTTGTTTACATTCCCAGAGTGGTTGTTTTCCTTCATTCGTTATTTTTGGCCTCCAGTTGTGAATGTTTGCTTTCAATCATTCTCATCGTTTGTTGGTTATAGTTCCAGTCATTGTCATTTACAGATGTAGTTGTTAGTTATTAACAGATGTGGTTGTTTGTTGTTTACACTCTTCAAATGTTTGTGTGTTTATTTGTTTTGTTTCCTGTTGTGTTTTGTTTGTTTTTTACATCCACATTGTTTGTTGTTTATAGTTCTGATGGTTGTTGTTTATAGAAGTAGTTGTTAGTTATTAACAGATGTGGTTGTTTGTTGTTTACACTCTTCAAATGTTTGTTTGTTTGTTGATTATTTGATTTGTTTCCTGTTGTACTTTTGTTTACATCCACATAGTTTGTTGTTTATAGTTCTGGTGGTTCTTGTTTACAGATGCAATTGTTAGTTATTAACAGATGTGGTTGTTTGTTGTTTACACTCTTCAAATGTTTGTTGATTATTTGTTTTGTTTCCTGTTGTGATCTTGTTTACATCCACATCGTTTGTTGTTTTTAGTTCTGGTGGTTGTTGTTTACAGGTTACTCGAGCCTGTTGTAGTTATTTGTTGTTTACAGATGTCATTGTTTGTTGTTCATACTTGTTGTTATATGTAATCGTTGTTCTGAATATTTGCTGTTTATAGATCTGATGATTGTTTTCTTTTTCCCCAGATGTTTTTGTTTTGTTGTTTGTCGTTTACAGATGTGATTGCTTGTTGCTGATATGTGGTTGCCGGTGGGATGTTGTTTATTTTTCTTTGTTGTTTACTGTTTACAGATCTTATTATTCCTCACTGAGGCAGCAGTTACCATGGCTTCGGGTCATGGTTACGGACGAGGTCGTGGTCGAGGTGTGTCAGGGTTTACCTGTGTCAGGTTCTTCTTTTTTGCATTTAACGTCATCTTTTGGGTGAGTATTGTTGGACAGCAGTTCTGTCTTTGTAGAATGTGTATCCAGACGCACACACACACACACACACACACACACACACACACACACACACACACACACAATATATATATATACAAACAAACAAACATAATATATATATATATATATATATATATATATATATAAACACACACACATACATACACACACACACATTAATATTCTGTTATAGTTTATCATATCATAGCTTAAAGGCCACATAATACAAAACTTTGATGTCACACATTCTATTCACAAATGAATTATTTACAACATGCTTCACCAAATAACGTAAGATTATTACTGGTGAGAGCTGGAATTAGTTTATGTCTAGGACTCTACATGCTCTTAAGTATAATGTCAAGTTGATTCCTTGTTGTTTCTCCAAATTATATACATATATATATATATATATATATATATATATATATATATATATTTGTTAGTTGTAAACTGAAAGTGTGAAGGCAATTTGAAAACGGCTATACTTCTCTTCCTGAAAATCACCCATAAACGTCAATAATGGTTTTTAAACTAGACGGGGTTTTTGCCTAGCTGGTTCTTTTCATAGTTTAATATTCCAATTCTGGGAAGAATATTTTTTTCAAATAACTATTAATATATTAGTCTAATTATTCTGAAGTATGTTTTTTAGGGGGCAGGGTTGTGAAGGGCTAGCCATACGGTAGTGGTAGTCACACTAACACAGTAGTGGTCCTTCTCCATTCGAATGGGGGGGGGGGCTGTTGTAGCGGCTCTCCCCTGAAAAGTTTGAGGGAAATGGAGTATTTGGTTCATTCTTGACCACTTTTTCGCCAAAACTGAAGGATTTCATAGGATGTAGAAAAATTATTTAGAGGCCAACATTTTGTTTTTATACCTGGCTCATGCCAATACATCTGCCCATCCGACTATGCGCTTAAGTCGTGTTTAAATTAGGCTCACACATCAGTTGACCGAGACCAGTTAAGAAACTCCAGTTGGAAGGTTATTTCAAGGAAGATATATGGGCGTTCAGTCGGGGGGGAGGGATTTAAATTCTGCTTTGTATACATCCGAGCCATGGCAGTCACTAAATAGCACAGACACGACTGTAATTGATCACTAATTGTTGTCAATCTTAGTTTCGACGTCGTTCAGCCAGTTTCAGGTTCTGGCCCGTGGTCGTCTTCTCACTTCCTATATTTAATATTTCACAGCTGCTTGGATGCGCTACCTTGGGAATTGGCATCTGGCTACATATTAACAAGGGTGCCTATGCCTCGCTGAGCCCGAGCTTCAACTTCCTCAGCGTCACCGCTCTCTGTATAGCGGCCGGTACCATCGTACTGATCGTCGGTTTTCTGGGCTGCTGCGGTGCAATCATGGAAAACCAGTGTATGTTACTGACGGTATGTATGTAGCTGTTTTGACTGTCCGTACGAGGCTCTTTTGTTGAGACTGTTGCCAATGATTGGTTCCATCGTCCTTACGACTTGTGCTTTTTCTCTTTGCTGTTGGATTCAGGGTTGGAAAAAAGAAAATCATGATTTAAAAAAAGAAAATCATGATTAAAAAAAGAAAATCATGATTTTAAAAAAAAATCTTGATTTAAAGAAATCTGATTTATTTATTTAAATCAGATTTTTGTATTTAAATAGATTTTTTCAATTCTGGCAACAAGTCCCTGCATTTATTTGCCTGTCACATTGCTTTGCCCACAACTTTAGCCTGATCAAAGTATAACCATGCACTATCCCGTTTTTTGGCCAGACGTCGTGAAGTTAACAAGTTTCAATATATAGGTTTTGTTTCAACATAACTATCAATAGCGAATCTATGCGACTGCTCATCTAGTACGCCCACCCTGGCACCAAGTGTTTAACCTGAACTCATGCGCCCCTAAATGCACAGAAGAGATGTGACGTCACATGTCAGATCGTCTCCAAATTCATCCAATTTACCACATTGTTGCTTCACTTGACACCGTCCATTGTTTCGATCTCCCAAGATCATCCCAACAATAGATTTGGGAGAATTGTCACTGATTAGTATGACATGTTAGACTACATGGTGTTGAAATCTAATTGCGATTTAATTATATGTAAAAATATTTATCTAGCATATGTAACAATTGAATAGCATTTATTTTTTTGTATTTAATCCATAAAAATAAGTGCAATAATCAGAAAAATCAAATTAATCACAGAAAAATCAATATTAAAACATAAATAAAAAATTAATTCTATGTTTTTAAATTATTTTGCTGTGATTCTTATCAAAATCCGTTTGTATTGATTAGTTTATTTATTTTTTATAATTCAATTCAAATCACCATCAAGTATAACATGCACTGAAGCAGACCGGCCATTATAGCCTTTCCCTTTGGATAACTAGTGACAAATAATGAGTGGTGGCCGTTACTATTTGTATTTAAGAAAGGAGAAGTATTCAGATAGTTTGTAAAATATTCCTACCCTTAGAACGCGTGAGAATAATTTTCCGTTTGTTGCTAACCAACTGGACTAGGCCGGGCTTTATTAGGAGGTGTGATAAGAAATTCGATTTCAGAGCAGAAATTCTATTTCCCGTAATGTAATATACCGTGTGGTACATAGTTTTACCGTTAGAGTCCGTTCCGCGCATATTCCCCACGGTTCTCACAACATCCGGTGTCCGTTATTGATAACCCTATTATGACTAATAACTGTCTTGGCCAATGTCTCGTAATGTGATAAATGCGCGGGTTTTTTTTGTCGTCGTGTTGGGGGAGATTTTTTCTTCTGTCTGCGCTAGTCCACGTATTTCGCCACTCAGCCGATATTGTCAGAGCATTCGTAATTATGATAAATTATGGCGAATGGGGTGGGGCTGTATTTCTTACATCGGCTTTCTTTTCATGTGGTATTGCTCTCTCTCTCTCTCTCTCTCTCTCTCTCTCTCTCTCTCTCTGTGTGTTGTTGTTGTTATTTGTGTGTGTGTCATCATTTACAGTACTTCGTCGTGGTCTCCATCATATTTGTACTGGAGATAATTGCGGGCATCCTGGCATTCGTCTATCGTAGAGAGATCGAAACGACCGTCAAACAGGAACTGCTGCTCGGCATCCAGACGCGATACAACACACCGGGTCACAACCTGCTTACCGACACCTGGAATGAAATGCAGGTCAAGGTGAGTGTCGGGCGTCTTTCCCGAAGATCCTGATGGGGGGGGGGGCGGTAATTGGCTGAGATGGATTGGTTTCTGATATGGACTGGAGAAACCGGGCGATGAGGAGCTATCGAGTTGAGTCGGCTTAACTGTATTGAAAAGTTTTAAGAGACGTCAATAGGTGTAGGTAGATGTAACAAATAAATGCCATCGGATTGATTTTGATCCCTGTCTGGGGGGTTTTTCTGGCTGCGTTGTTCCACGTCCTTCTCCAGTCGGCGGAGATTGCCAGACCGCTCTTAAATTATGGTAAATAACGGCATTCTAAATGGATGGGCAAACATCTGGAAAAGCGTAAACAAAAAGAGAAGTGGAGGATGTGTCATTCCAAGGATGTAGGCTTTATCCACTCTTGACTCGTTTTGTTTATCATGACACCAGGCTATTCATTAAAAAAAAAACCATTAAGCACCTGATAATGACACCGGAAGATGTCCTGGAACTCCAATTCCTGAACTTTTCCTGAGTATAGTACCCATAGCGTCACTTTATAAATCCACCAACCGGGTAAGTTTAGTTTCATTTCTGGGCCTGACGTCAGCTTCCGGGACATCTGGATCGGAGAACTGGATGTCTGTTTCGATTCTCTGTGATTGGCTAAAGTATTGTTTACATCCTAAAAATCGTAGGAGCTGAATAAAGATGGAGACAGTAATTCTGGCTATTTTAATAGTTGTCCCGTTTTAGTAAATCTTAACTGAGCGTTCTGTTACTTTACCGATATTTTTAATAAGGCTTTTGCTCCTAAATAGATGTAGAATTGTGGCTTTCGGGAACAAATCACGTAGCTCTGCCGTGTTAGGATCATACACTTAGATGATAATTAATTTCCTTCGTCGTCGCTCTCTCAGTCATTCGGGCTTTTGCTTTAACATTCGAGTGTTATCATATAATTTAGCAATAAAGATGGTGTCCCGATGGCGCAGTGGGTAGAGCGTTGTGTGTCGTGAACCTCCAAGTTGTCGCCTCAAATCCGGCTCAGACGTATGTTTGTGGGATTTGTTTCCTCGGTGATGTGCCTCACCGTTTTTGTGGGATTCCCACGAAATTTAGATGAGGGACGCCAAAAAAACAAACAAATAGGCATGATCAGCCACAGGGCCCACTTATAACAATGATTACAATCCCAGAATCAAACCGTCTCAGATCTGACAACTGCTGAGGCTGAACAACTCATCTTAGCACAACTTCAACAATAAATAACTTGTAATTGAATGCACGCACGCACACACACACACATGGATGAACACAGACACACACACACAGACTTGTAATTATTGACCATCTCGTTTTTTCTCTCCAGTGGAGCTGTTGTGGTGTAGATGGCTATTCTGATTGGACGCAAGCTGAGGGTTTATCAACGGGTCATTACGTACCTCAGTCATGTTGTCAGAACACGATGAGTACGACGTGTACGTCACAAAACAATCCTACATTATGGTGGCAGAAGGTTAGTACACATACAGATGGGGCATTTGGTACTGTGAACACTCCGTGTGTGTGTTCTGTGTTTTATGTTATGTATAATGAAGGCATGGGTTCAGGTTTGGGGGATGTGTAGAATTGTGACCAAATGACAATTACCCGAATAGAAAACAAAATGTGTGTATACACCCACGCATATATATATATATATATATATATATATATATTAGTAAATATAATGAAGTGTAGCCACAAGTCTAATACCTCCAACGACTTTGAGCCCATATTTGTGTATGTGATACTCTGTGTGTATGTGTTTGTGCACTTTCTGTGTGTGTTTCGCGTGTTTTGTGTGACTCTGTGAGTTTTCTTCTCTCTGTATATATGTGTCACTGTGTGTGTGTGTGTGTGTGTCTGTCTGTCTGTCTGTCTGTCTGTCTATCGGTCTGTTTCTCTCTCTCTGTTTTTTTTTTGTCTCTGTTCTCTCTCTCTCTGCGTGCGTGCGTGCGTGCGTGTGTGTAAGTGTTACCTGACAACTAAACCCGGTTTGTCGTCTCTCTGTGACAGGGCTGTCTCGGAGAGTTGAAGTATCGTCTGAAAGAGAATCTCTACATCATCGGTGTGATCGGTATCTCAGTTGGAGTTGTACAAGTTCTTGGAATGGTCGCTGCGATGGCGCTCTTCTGTTGTCTCCGAAATGAGAAGATGTACGACTGAAGATCCCAAACGTCGGATGTTGGTTGTCTGCGACATTCTCAATTTCGTCTCCCTTCACCATTCAGATGTGCGACTTAAGTTATTTATTTGTGACATTTTCCTGAAGTCATGCGACTGATTTTGGAAGACTACTAACCATGTGACATGTTAGTGTGTCTGGATATGTGCGTGTGTGTGCGTGTGTGTGTGTTTGTGATAAGTTTCATTTTTTCAGAATACTGGTCACATGTTTGATCTGGAGAAATTCTAGGTAGCTTTTTTCTGATTAATGTGTTCTTTTTTTGTGTGTGTGTGTGTGTGTTTTTTTTGCTCTAGTCTGGTGTGTGGGCTGTTAGGTGATTCAGTGGGTGACTGGGTGCCATTAGTTAGGCTGTGTTGGTCATCTGTGGAAAGTTTGATTTGTGTTTTTGTCATAATCTCATTTTCGCTTGTAATGTGCAATACTTGCAGCATTGATGTTTAAACCCTTTTTTTTATAATATGTGAACAAATGTCATTTGTTCAGTGTGGGTATTGTGGCAGTGGCATGTTTTTGTGAAGTAATCGTATAACTATAAGTTGTAGAGCATTGTATCATAATTTATTGTATCTGCTCTCTCTCTCTCTCTCAGTGTCTGTGTCTGTCTGTCTGTGTGTGTGTATCTCTGTTTACACACACGCAGACACATACACACACTAACTTCATATTTTTAGAAATTTATGATTGACAGTTCGTTTTTCTTCTCCTGTCATTTACTGTTACACCATTAATACACCTACAGAAAGTACCAAAGTAACCATTTTTGTGGCATTTTCGCAATAATAGCATGACCTGTTATCATGCCAGTATGTAGTTGTTTTAAAATCTGCATCATGTTTATTGGAAATGCAGGAAATGAAACATGATGTGTATCTTGAACTTTTTGAGTATTATATAATATCATGAAACGTCAAACTTATTTAGGGGTTAGTTGTGAATATCTTAATATACGTTGTATTGTAGTGTTCAAGAAATATTTACTATTCAGTTAGTGTGTGTAATATTATATATATATATATATATATATATATATATATATATATATACACACACACACAGGGATGTTATTTATATGAACATCTTATTTGGTAAGCCATTTTCTGTGTTTTGATAACAAACTCTCAAAGAAACTTGTTAAATGTGTATCAATTGTTTGCTTCCTCATTTCAGAAAGAATTATATCCTTTATTAACACAACTTATAAATGATATTCACATACACACACACACACATATATATATATATATACACATATATATATATATATATATATATATGGCAATATAAATTATTTTTATTGCATCATATTTTTGGCTTGTGAATATTTCCAGCAACAGACCAGGAATGTACATTAACTAAATGATTTATAGGAATTTTCTTTTTTCAGAAACTTTATCAATGTAGATAATTATATATTTGTGTGTTTAGTTATGTGAAGAAACGATTTACATTTATATTGTCGTTATTATGGATTCTACTTATACTGTTGTGAGGAATTTTGTGAACTATTCAGAATAATATTAATAAATAACTTGATACTTAAGTGTTTGCGTTAGGGCTGAAACAGCTTTTGGAAATTGGATTAAATATGGGCACCGTGTGTGGCATAATTCACGCGCGCGCGCACACACCCGTGTCTATGTCTATGCATACATCAGGGATGAGGGGGCGCCTCCATGGTCTAGCGGTAGCGTGTTGGACCACAGATCACTGCCACCCGTGTTCGAATCTCGGCGTGCGCATATCTGAAGGTTGTTTCATCTTTGACTTCGATTCATTACCGTTGGAGCTCGCTCGGCCCGTTTAGCCTAGCTTGTGCACAAAAGTGGCCGTAAAACATCAATCATCACATCAGGGATGAGAGTTTTTTGGTGTTTGCCGAATTTCCGTTTTTTCTCTTGCAAAAGTCATGTTTTATCCCTAGTAGTCTCAGATTGTCGTAAAAATTTACCAAACCCCCAACACCCCTGAAGTGCATGCGGGTCATTTCGTTCTGCGACTTCTTTGTCTGTTTCTCACAGGGTTTTTTTCCTCCAAAGGTCACTCTCGTGCCCGATGAATCCATTTCCGCCATTTTGTTCATATTTAGCACCACAATTAATATTATGTTCAGGTGGGTTGCTTCATTATGATTCCGCAACAAACGAAATGAACGCTGAACCTTAAAGATTTGACCTGCCCCTGTACTCAATCTACTAACTGACGTCATCGTTGGTTCATTTCCATAAATCTGGCAACTCGGTAGACGTTTTGTGTTACCTCTAAGTACGAACAATCGTCTTAAAGAATTTCATCATATAGTTTTCTTTAGCCATTTCAGTAACATAAGAGGCTGTTTGGAGCAACTGTACTATAATATTAATAAATACGGTTTTGTTCCAAAAATACATGGTTAGCTGTGACCCATGTTTATATTGCTATAATGGGGATTTCGGGAGCACCCAGTCTGCTGTGTCCAACTTCAAAATGGCGGCGTCCACAGACCGATCATAGTCGATTAGCCAGCACTTTTTAACCGGAGTATTTAATATCTGGCTAGCGGTGTTCATATTTTGACACCATTTGGAATGTGTGTGAGTATATTTGTATTAGTTCTGAATGTTTGAAACGAAGCCGAACTGTTCCTTTAAGCTTCAAGTAGTACGATAAAGCGGATGACGTACGATCATTACTATCAACGAAGTCGAGGCTGATTTCTTTAATCGTTCCTATCTGACGCAATACAGCCGTGGAAAAACTATGGACAATAACCAGTTGTTGTTGTTGTTGGGTTGAGTTATTTAGCATTAGCGGCTGATCACCACCACTGAGACACATGACCGAGGGAAACCTCCCACCAAGACAGATACGAGCCAGATCAGAACCCAGAACTCGTAGGTTTGCAGCGCAATGCTCCAACACGACTACCCTAACCCTTTTCCGGATCAGCCGCCATGAGACAACGCGTACAGTACAGATTGTTGTTACGTGTATCGTATTGTGTCTAGTTATGATTAATATAGATGTATCTTTGCAAAAATCGAAGATGATGATGATGCTGACTGTTTTACGGCCACTTTTGTGCACATGGTAGGCTAAATGGGCCGAGCGCCCTCCAAAGGTATTGAGGCGAAGTCAAAGATGAAACAACCTTCAGATATTCATTCCCACGCAGAGATTCGAACACTGGTGGTACTGATCTGTGGTTCAATACGCTACCGCTAGACCACGGAGGCGCCCTACAAACATCGATGTATTCATGAGTAAACTATCACAAACGGATGTTTTCGTTGTTTATATTTCGATAAGCTTAGGCACTCCAAATCAGTTTTAATTTAGTAATTTGTCCTTACCAGGTCAGATGACGTGTGCTAAACGTGACGTCATTTATGTTGTGTCTTATTTAATCATCCCTCCCCCCCCCCCTCTCCCCATCACTTTATTGTAAAATGTCATTTGCTCAATGCAGCAACGCTGTCCTAATGAAATAGATTTGTTGCTGTCCGCGAAGACACTTTTTATCAATGTTGGCAAGTTAGGTGCATTATAACGTGGAATATTGTAAACACAGCTCTATATATTACACGTCAAGCTACATAGATCTCACGGATGTGTGTGTCTGTGTGTACTGGTTTCAGTATTGTTGTTAATTTGGAAGTATAATTTACTATATATTTAATTCCCCTTGTCGAAAGACTTCCCATTAAAAACCATTCGGTGCTGCCCTCTTACGTTGCTAAAATTTGCATGAACGTCCGTAATAAGTTTTACTGTTTAACATAATAAAGGTTTATTACGTTAAAAACGTAATAATTATGATCCACTCACACACAGTTTCAGATTGCCGTAAAAGGTTTTTATGCCGCAACATTTTCAGTTATTTTTCAACAAACCCACTTTTATCCTTGATAATAAGAAATATGGTTCCTCGTAGGTACCACATCCAGGGAGTCCCTACACAAAATAAATGTACTGAAAAACATCGCATCCTACATAAGGGACAATTTTAAAGAATTATTTTTCAAAAGTACATACATGGGGCGTAATGACATATGCATCATCTCTTACGAGCTGTAGATCATAATTCTTAAGGAGTGATGTTTGTTTGCTTGGGCCTACATGCACTATCACCGTACTTTGGGATATTTAGACAACGAACATGAGATGAAACATCCCACAAGTAACACAGACTGAGAGATCGGCAGTGATCTGGGAGTAGGTACTTCACGGCAGTTGTTGTTGAGTGGAGTTATTTCAGCCTTGGCTGAGGTCGCACTTGGGAGGAATGGGCAACTAGGGGCAACTCCCCAAGGAAACAAATGCCACATTAACAGATGTGAGCCGGATTCGACCCCACAACCGGAAAAGCCCCATACTCTTAAACTGTAGAAATAACCTTAATTATAATTCTTCGAATGATGCTCTATCTATTAGTCAATAAGCCTGTTTAACGAAATATTTTAAATGATTTTTACAAACATCAATATATATATATATATATATATATATATATATAACGCAATGAGGAAGTCTTCGCTTATTTGAATAACATTTGTGTTTTTATATTTTACTGTACACGTGGTACTAGTGTCCTTGAATGGCTCCTGTTATTTAAGGTGCTTTATTAAATCTACGCCATCATCATGATAATCATCTTGAACGATACAATGGAAGTATAGCCAAGTAAGTCACGCGAGTGTATTTATAGTTATCTATTTCTGAAAATTAAATTACTCTACATGTACTCACGGACGAGTTAACATTACGTTAATATTTGTAGATATCTTTATAAATAAAAGCGATTGTATGTTTGTTTGTCTGTGTTCGCAAAAATATCCGACAGAGTCTTAATAATAATAATAATAATAATATATTTAATAAAGCGCCCTTACTAGCAGAAGCCATTCAAATACGCTGTACAAATAATATGTAATATAATAATACCCCAAATAATATGTCTGTAAAAATGTAAAAGATAGCTATTATTTATCTGTCAAAGTGACCTTGAACAGGTGTGTTTTTAGAAGAGATTTAAAATCGTTCAAGAGACGACGCCTTTCTAATATCTGCCGACAACCTATTCCACAAAGTGGGGGCTGGCAACACGAAACGCGCAAACACCATATGACTTGAGCCGAGACACTGGCACCTGCAATAATATCTGACTGGATGACCTGAGTTTTCGGCGGTTAATATGACGTTGGTTGGGACTATGATGTTTACTCATTAATATAATTTATTTATTGTTCTAAGACTTTGTTATATTTCTGTCGACGACCTAAATAGCTCTCAACGGGAGGAAACTTTAAAATCAGCGCAGATCTCGGCTTTCAACGTTTGTATTTTATACAACGTATAGTTTATCCACTAGTTGTTATATCAATTTTCAACTTAATAACATATTATACCGTCTTTATAACTTTATATGTTTAGGCCACCAGTCAAATTGTTATTGTTATTATTAAACTTCTTTTTGTTATACGTTTATTGTTTAAGTTGTTGGTATAGACAACTATTACAAATATTCACGTTGATCACGCTGATGTGCCAGATATGTAGTTCATCTGGGAACATCAACTAAGGAGAGCTGATTTAGGCTTGGTGATGTCGATACAGTAATCTATGGGTTTCAGATAACCGGTTACCACTTTATTTCTATAATTTTAACATCAGTATTTTGTGATGATGCAAAAATGGGTCTAGTTCGTTAGGAACCATAGAGTAATGTTGGAGTGCATTACAATGACTTAAAGAAAATAATTTAATATGATCCCGTTCCATTGTTCCTTGGCTCTCAATTTGTTTGCGGTCTAATCGCGTATTTTGGACAGAAACAGCTACAAACAAAACAATCCACTAACTTAGCCCAGGTAAAAATGAGGATTTTGATACCAAGAACAAATTCTATGTCGGCAACATTTTCTAATCTTGATTAATATTATGTGAACTGCATTAATGAAAGTATCTATCGAGTTGATGAGATTTAAGCTATTTAAACGCCTCACGTAACGGCTAATTCGAATCACATTCAAGATTAAGGCAAAATCAAAATGTTGTGAAGATTAATTGCAGCTTAATTTAAGATAACCATCGTATCTTGTTTGACATCACTAAGAAGAATGTCGTACCCCACGGCTGACTGTTTACGTTAATCCGCATTGCTATGGGACACTTATTTAACTCAAACACCTGGGTGAAAAAGAACGTCCGAACATCTATGGCACTTTGACAGTGATGATCCTATTCTAATTTCAGCTTCCTCTTTCAGTTCCACTCCCCCGTGAGCGGTGGGGGTGAAAAAAAAATTCTGATGCATTTGGTATGATGAACCATGATGGAAAAATACAGTATTACTGATATCGTTCTGGATTGGCTGACATGTTTAGTTGGTTCCAGGATTTGGATTGGCTGACATGCTGAGTTGATTCCAGGATTCAGCAACAGTGGGATAAGTCGGGTCGAACACGTGAGAAATCTGGGATGGGCTGCTAACGACAAACGATGGGAAAAGGTCAACTCGAAAGCCATAATTCTGATATAATGAGGCTATTATATATATATATATATATATATATATATATATCACCTTTTCAGACTAGCTTATCCGTCCTAAGTCTTCCTTTCCATCTGATCATTCTTTATGAACTTTGTATTGTACATGCACTATGAGTTTGCCCAACCCCTCTACTAGCTGCGCCACTGAGCTCGATTCCTTTCATGGATATTGCCGTTATACAAGTTTCTTTAATTACATACTCCCTTTACACAGCATAGGAATATAATAAAGAAGATACCGTGTTCCTATTTTAGACCGAATGCAGTGACAACCGGAAATGAACCAATAAGGATCGAATGCCAGATGTGGGATCAATTTAATTCCGGAAATGGAATTGATTATTTACAAAAATGGAATTGTAATTGATAAATTTTGAATTGGAATTGAAGTTTCCCACAAGAAGAAAAAAATCAACAAATTAATTTGCCATTTAATCTTTTAATTTAGAAATATTTCTTCCATCACAATCAGACTTGTAACATAAACTACTCGGGGTAGGTATTCCATGTAGGTACTCGGAGTAGGTATTCGGGGTACCTACCCATGGTAAAAGGTAGTAGGTAAAAAAAGAGTCGGTAAAAATGGAATTGGAATTGAAATATTTGGAATTGAATTGATAAATTTGATGTGAAATTGGAATTGACCAAATGGAAATGAGTGGAATTGGAATTGACAAAATAAAGTCTGGTGCCTACTTCCGTAGACAAGAAAGTCGGGCCAGTCTTAAAAATAAATTGGTTGGGGGTTACATGGCCAAAAAATTCCATACGGTAGGTAGGAATTAATATATATATATATATATATATATATATATATATATATATTTGTTTCGGAGTCTACTGACAATTCACTATCATCACATAAAGCACAACTCACCCTTGTTTTAGACTTTCAAATATACTGCAAAAACTGCACGTGAGTTCTGACGACGTATTTACGTCATCGATCAGATGAATACACATAAATGTAAAACAACTATTTATTTGTTAAAACCACCAACAGTGAATTGAATATCAAAAATAACTAATTTGTGAATCTTTCTAAATCAATATTTATAAATATATAAACAAGTTGCGTGACCAGATATCGTCCGGGATCGTCAGGCGTATCTCCCGTAATGATAGTTAGCTTTCATTCATCCATCTTGTGGTGAATATTATAATGTGTGGAACCATTTGAACTGAATAATGCGGACCACAAAATATGTTGCATGTGATAAATTTATTGTTTCATTTAAGGTCATTCAATACGACAAGGAAAACATAAATCCACCATTATTGCTGGCTATTGTTGTAGTACGAATGTACACAAAACAACTGATTTGTTGAAAGATTTTTAACAAGGACGTTGTTACGTAGCCGAACATGTTTGCGTTAAAGGTCGGAGCACTCAATGCTCATGCGCCAAATGTGCGTTTTTCTGGTGTTCGGACGCCGAACCGTATATGGTGGTGTAAAAGAACCGAGCACTGAACGCAAAAGCGCCCATTTTTGCTTGTTTCGGATGCTCGGATGCAGATATAAAAAGAGCCGAGTCAACGTGTTAAAATCACGTCGATATAGTTGGATAAATGTGATATCTTCGATCGCCTTTATTCTTGTTTGAACATCTTAGTTTAAATAAAAGTGTATTATGCTCAGCCGCCATATTTAAAAAAAACGATAACGGGTTCGGGAGTTAGCGCATGCGCAAGTCTTTTCCGCCATCGGGAGTCCGCGCGTGTGCATCGAGTGCATGGATCTTTAGCGCTAGCGAACACGGTTCCGATCATTGACATAAAAGAAAACTAGACCGAACACGCCGTCGATTTGATGGCAAACAGGTCCCAACTTCCGGTCGAGGAAATAGGAACGCAGACTGGAAAAATCAGGTTTATAAACGTGATGAATTATTGTTGTATCGCTGGTTGCATAAGCCGTGGGCGTGGAAGTAATACAAACGGGATGTCTTTTCATCGGCAAGTATAAGAAACGCATTTAAAATAACTGTTAAAGCGGGTTTTTTTGGCGGGAAATTAAGCTTAACTATCATTATATTTAGGTCAATGGCCTGTACAACCCCCGGCCTATCTCTGGTGTTTGATCCCAATTAAAGTAGATCTACGGATTTGCATAAAACATTTACATATTGCATGGCATATAATAGGAGAGGAATAATACAGATTGTCTGCACGCACAAAATTATAATGCACACATCACAATAAATGTCCGTATTCGTAGGTTCAAAACTCGAAGCGCAGCCGCTTCAACGTTGCTATTTCCCCCACCGGAAGTCTGCGCAGTTTGGTCATGGCGGCCAATTCAAACACCGCTGATTGCTCGGTCTAGTTTTCTTTTAGGTCAATGGTTCCGATGCTCGGCTACGTAACCACTTCGTTTTAACAAATATTCCTCAGTCCGCAGATAATCATATCTGCATGTGGTTTAAACGTCATTCGATAATATAACGTCACCATGCACAATCGCCCCCCACATGCAAGCCAATTCGTCCCTTATACACATACACAATGAAGAAAGCGCAAGTAGCCTGATATTTCAATGTCCGAAAAGGACTCGATATTATCGAAATTTAGAGAGTACCGATACATTGTGCAGGACGTCGAAGCAAAACACCAATCAAAGACAAATATAAGCAGAATTTAAGCATGAACAAAATTGTTGAAATATATTTTTCATTTCTTCCCAATTCCATACGGCCATACGGCGGTTTTGGAGTCATACGGTCGGGTAACCATCAACAAGTTTATTTTGAAGACTGGCCTCAGGAATTCATAATAGTTGTGACCTATGGCACAGTAAATAAAAACAAACAAAGAAAATACAAGACATATCACTGGCTTAGAAGATTAAGTTGTTCTTGCCGAATCGAGTTGTTTTCACGAAAAATTTAAGTAATCAACTAGAATGTGTTGCGAAATAGACCGAAGCTATACAGCTCGCAATTTAGCATTAGTCGATTAATTCGCCAATTCGCGCGTTAAGTAGATGACCAATACACGCCTCCATACAGTTCTAACATTCTCCCTTAGTATACAATGCTCACCGCTCAAATATATACACTCTTCGTGGTATGTCAGTCTATATCGAATCGCTGTACCGATTGAGCCTATGACTAGAGACCGCTTGTGCAGTAGGTAAAATGAGTAAAACCGTAGGAATTTCACTACAGCAAGTGCCAAAAGTTACATATTAGTAGTATTGTGGCATAGCTATTTTGAGGTAATATTACTCTAAACATTAACACGGCTACATAATAACGAACGTAAAATCATATTTCCTCCTTGGGACATATCACATGTTTGAACAATCCCCAAGTCACATCACTCTAGATCTGTCAAAACATCATCACGACCAGGTCTCCTGTCACAGGCTCAACCATATCGTGGCATAAATATTAAAGAATTTATTGAGGATCTACTGCTTAAGAGACCTGGGTTGGATAAGGAAGATATGAAGAACTATCGTCCTATTTCTAACCCTCCTTTCATCTCCAAACTTATTGAAAAGGTAGTAGAAAGGCGTATAGAAGAACACTTAGAGCACCACGATCTTAATGATCCACTTCTTATCGTGGATGTCATTCAAAAGAAACTCCTCTCTTGCAAATGCACAGTGACATTGCTGAGGCTCTTGATGGAGGATCTATGAATGCATTAAGTATGCTTGATTTATCTGTAGCTTTCGACGTAATCGATCACCCAATTCTACTGAAGTGTTTAGAATTTTCTTTGGAATCAAGGAAAAAACTATAACTTGGGCAAAGTTCTACCTCACCGACAGAACTCAGTGTGTTTCAGTGGCCAATAAAACATCGCCAGGTGTAGGTCTTCTTTTTGGTGTACCACAGAGATCCGGTTTACGCCCAAAGAATTACTGTATGTATTAAACGGTATAATATCAAATATCGCTGTTATGCCGATGATACACAAGTGTACAAAATGTTAAAGCCATGTGATAAATGGGATGATATTTCATTTTCAATTGAAGCTTGTATTGCAGACATAAATACTTGGATGAACAGCAACATGCTTAAATTGAAGAAGGACCAGACAGAATTCATTGTTTTCTCATCCAAGCAAGATCCAGTTATATAAATTCTTCGATGTTGTAAGAATTCTAGGGCTTATGTTAGATTAGAAATGGAGAAGCAGGTGAATTATATATGTAAGTCCTGTTATTATCAAATAAGAAATATAGGACTTATTCGTAAGTACATAAATTATGCTACATGTAGGACTTTATAATAATAATAATAAAAATACAGCATTTTATATAGCGCTCTATATAATTGGATTAAAATTACCCTAAGGCGCTTTACAGATAACAGAAGTAGTTAAACATGTACCAAGCATATACTTTAAAACATTATAAACAAGTTTCGATTTAGACGTTAAAACAATGATAACATGGCTATGAATATGCAATGTCAAAGAACTGCGTCTTAACATTCTTCTTGAGCATTCTTCTTCTTTGCAATACATTCTTCTTCTTTTTTAGACTTTAGTCCAAGCCCTTATTATTTCCCGACTTGACTATGGCAATGCATTGTTATATAACATCATCCCCTGTCTTTAACAAACCACCTACAGCGAGTGCAGATCTGTGCTCTAAAAAAGGGAACATATAACACCAGTTTTGTTCCAGTTGCACTGGTTTCCTGTACGTTCCAGATCACTGTACAAGATCCTGTTTCGTACATTCAATGTATTGAGCGGAACAGAACCATTGTATCTAAGCGATCTGATTGAAAAATATATACCAGTGAGAATGCTCCGATCTGAGTCCTATTCACTTTTGATTGTACCAAAAAGCCATACAACAATCCCAGGCCATTTATTTAAATTGGCGTATTTATAATTTTAAACTAGTTTATTAAGTATGAAATGTATTTGAGCTATATGAGCTCAGAATATGTTTTAATTGTATTTTAAATGTAAAGCGCCTTAGAGCAATTAAAGTTGAATAAGGCGCTATATAAAATAATACTATTATTATTATTATAACCAACAAGCAGAAATACTTCCCTAGATGACGAAGGAATTTGAACAATAGCCTAATTGTATGACTGCTTAAAATATAGTGTTTATGTAATAATTGTAGCATCACGCGCTCATCGGAGAAAAACAATTCCTCCCAATAGTCATAGATATGTTGATTTTGCGAAACGTAATAGTTTGGATAATTAATTAATGACATATCTAATTCACCAAATAATTGTTTTATATTATGGATTAATTTTGTTGGAATTTTGCACACGATAGCGCCCGTCACCCCGCCACCGCACACTATCAGAATAATAGTAACATACAAATGGTGACAATTTTACACTTAAATAAATTGACTAAAATGAGCTGGAGAGTAAGCCGCCAGTGTCCAGACACACCATCCGTTATAGAACATTGGTATTATAGTAATATATGTGGTCAAATAACAGTGACATCTACTGTACATGATATCCAGTACAAGACACAAATTAATAAACGGTTAACGGTTTGGCTTGACCACTTATCGTCGGGTCACTCTCCCATGCTCCCAAATAATTGTAATAACTTTTTGGATGTTAATAACATGGTCAATGAATTCCAACTACTACTTTCATGTATGCAACATAATTGTGTTGAACCATCGCGAACAGAGATCTGGACATTAACAACAAAAATTGGAAAGAAATTGTCTGCAGCACAACACAACACGGAACGAAACATGCTCAACATCATTTATAAAGACTGAAAAACTAACAAGCGGGCGAGGGACCAAACTAAAGTTATGGACATTATGGAAATAATTAAAAACAGAAAATGGACATGGGGAGGTCACGTCAGCTGCAGAACAGATAATAGACGGAGTGCGGCACTGACAGTTTGGACACCCACGGGTTGCAAAATAAATCGAGGGGGGCATCGAAAAGGTGGAAAGATGAACTACAACAGTACTGGGGCAATGTGAACCTAGTACATGAGAGCAAGAAACCGAGACATTTGGAGGCAATATGCTAAGGCTTTCGGCCTGCAGTGGACTGATTATGGCTGAAGATGATGGTGATCCATCGACCGGGCACTAAGCTTTATTGCCATCTATAATGGTGCACGATTATATACACGCACGTGCCTCACTTGTACAACACTGCGTTATTATATGATCTACGCGTCTACGTATTATACAACGCCTCTATACTCAATGTTTGACTGCTACATATCTATTTTATCTCATAATACGGAGTTTCCTGGATCACCATGGACGACACTTACCTCTCTAATCACTAAACTCGAAAACAACAATCCAATATTAATATTAATGAGCGCAATCCAAGTCGTTCAATATCCCAGATAATGTCAAGGGTCCAGAGTGGTGACAATGTGCCATGCACGTATAGTTAACACACCCCATCTAGTCTGATAGATCCTGTCTCACGCCCATCAGTAGGTTTCCTAGATGTGTTTTACCTATCCACTGGTCTTGTTGGAAAGTCTTTAGATTTGGAACACTCATCCCGATACCCCACGTATAATCATACCAATATCACCAAGGATAGTCTCCCGTACTGAGGAGAACACGGTAGGGAGAACACGGATGGTTAGCGGCGTATCACCACCACATAGAAGAGAGTGATATTGCCTTGGGATTTCGTTGCCACTACTTTTTGAAGATCCGTGGGTAGTTTATCCAGGTCATCAATTCCGCATAGCACTTAGCCGACCATGATCGTGTTTGAAAATGTGACGCTTGTTGTACCTTTGTGCCTTGATATTGTCTCGGCATAGCTGCTGGTAGCCTGAGGCACGCCACTTTTACGGCGAATCGCCGGAGGATACATGGCTCGGATGAAGTGGCCTTCGGACGGATCTTTACGCTTGTACCAAACTAAACCTCGGTCCTTCAGATGTTGGAAGCGGGCGACCTTAGGATGATGACCTTTGCCCTTGATGTAATGCCCAATCCTGTACGCACACTCAAGTGATCTGTTGTCAGTGGCCACCCCTATTGTATTGAAGAGTTCACGTGCAATGTGGGGTTGGGGCGCCTAACGGTTGCGTGTTGGACCACAGATCACTGCCACCCGTGTTCGAATCTCGGCGTGGGCATATCTGAAGGTTGTTTCATCTTTGACTTCGCTTCATTACCTTTGGAGGTCGCTCGGTCCATTTAACCTACCATGTGTACAAAAGTGGTAGTAAAACATAAATCATAATCCTCGCGTTCGCCCCGATCAGGTACTCAACATAAAATCAGGTTTTTGTCATACCATCGCACCTCAGTTTTTTCGGCCGGTGATTCCAAGATGGCTATCCCGTGACTCTGGGCATCGTTTATCAACAATAATTCCCTAGTCTTCTCCGTCAACAATTTAGTGGTAGTTATCGTGTTATCTAAGCTAGTTTATAGTGTTTTTATTAGATCATTTGTGTTGTTCAATGACGATTGCAAACGATCGATCTGTTCTAGTAGTGTGGCTATTTGTTCCTCCGACTTCGCTTTAGATTTTTTGGAGCCGACTTACAACTTGGGGTAATAACACTGTCGCTGCTTGACTATAATGTATCGCTCAGGTGTGGCCATTTTATTTGTAGGCGGTTTGATATGACGATCAACTAACAGTTTAGTTAGTTGTTGAATGCGTGTGCACGCAATCGTCAATAGATCGTGACAATGGCTTCCTCGTACAACTTCTCCAGTCTCTAAATTCCTAATTATTATTCAATCAATGTATCACATGCTACACGAATGATAACATCACATATTCCTACTTGATCCATACATATCCCCATGTCTCATTAACTTTTTAATGTTCATTTATAAGATACCAACGACTGGTATTTTTGAGGTTATTTTATAGTAAAGTTATCTGAAAGATGGATATCAGATGTTTGGACAGGGGCAAAATTTCAGTGTGCTTTCCATGGGCGCTATTTTCCGTAGATACGCCCCTGCACCCGGGTTGAAAATAGGGAACATGTTCATGTGGTGGAGGTTCCTGTGTAATAAACATCGCTGTGAGTCAACTATATGTGCCTACACGGTATTTACTACTATAGAAGACCAGGAAATAGTCCCAATTTGTATCCAACTTCAGGTAATTCGTTTATACACGAGAATATCCAAGAATATCGGATGAAATAATCTTGAAACAACCCGAACAGTTATGGGCGATAATAGGAGAATTTACACAGACGGCGGTCCGTCCATTAACATATATCCCATTTCATAGAACAATGCCATCGAAATAACCACATGGCATGTAATAATTTACATATAGCCTGAGTATATGTCAACAGTTGCCGTATACACTCCTCGCAAGTCCATTTTTGCCCGTTCAGCTCACCGCAAAATGCCCTATCACGCGACCGTGTATTTTGGTGGGGAAAACTTTAGGCGGGAAACAACGTCAAACATCACAAACCAAGAGTTGACTTAATTTCCTACTCTAATTGGATCAAGGAATATCCTAAAATTTGGATAGACACACTTTCCTGTTACTTAATTGATGCTTTTGTGTCGTGTTCTTCTCTGAAATTAATTCTGGCGACTTCTAAATCGACTTCGATTAATCTTTTTGCGATGTTAAGTTCCTTATTATCTGCCCGCACTCATACTTTGTCCGAATGGATTTGAACGGGAATTGAAATTAGTTTTCTCTGCGAAATTTGATTGAAGCTGCTAATTTCTGAAGCTAATAATTACCCGATATAATCTGCAAACTAATGGCCTCTGTAACGTGTTAATGTATTTTTATCGCTCGTATTCATATCACCTGATCAGTTGTCACGTAGGCTTATAAATTTGTTAATAATTCAAAATTAGAATAAGAGATCCAATAAAAGCTGGTTTTATTTAGTAGCCGGTTGTTTTTCTCTCTTTATTTCTACGTTAACAGAGATATTGTGTTCAAACAGAGCGATATAATAATACAGATACACAATATGGGTACCACAGTAAGACAGCGCTTAGGCTATGTGGTTGGCCGGGTAACTGATACAATTATATACTGAAACGGTGAAAATAGATCCGAACATTTACGTAATGTCTGCAATACGTTTCTTATGTGATGTATATTATATGCCACGTTATCCGAAATAAATTATCTATCTATCTATGTTAAATTGTCTATCCATAAATGTGATGTTGTTAGCCAGGACATCCAATAGCCATAAAGACCGTCTTCCCCGGCTTCCCAAGACAAAATTAAACACAGTTAAATAACGATTAGCCATAACTAATATAAAAAGGTTTAAGGTAGCTAAAACTTCTTTTGATGTTACACGGACAGTGGAAATGTGATCACAGAGCTGTCACCTTTTAAATTGTTAATTATAATTCGCTATTATATGAATATGCTAATTATTTGACCATGCATTCTGTCGTATCTTCAGATGCCATTTTATTACTCCATATTACTTCTGAACGACTGGAACAACTAGTAAACAAACATTTATTCGTAGAGTTTTGCACATATCTCCATAACGTTTAGCACATAAAATCAACTACATAAATGGATATGTGTTGCCTAATAAGACACACACACACACACACACACACACACACACAAACACACAACATTAAGCATGTTATTTTATCTAATATTTTCACGAGACAACATCTTCAAGAGTAGGTCAATATTTTGGTACTCTTTAACATGGTATAGACGCCGTACACAAACTTGTGGCTGGTATTCCTTATTCTCTCCTTTGCGTCATCAGATACCAACTCCATGGCCATGTGATACATGTCTGCATTGAACTGAATTTGGTATAAAAAAAAACAAAGCAAGAACCATAACAATAACTTTAGATCACGCTAATAAAACTAAATAAAAACAACAACAAAAATTTAACAATCGTTCCGATTCCTTTGAGATTACCAGAATGCATCATTGATATTTAGATATGGTATAAATAGTTCAATGGTGATACTAAAAACCTCATTAAAAGATATTGTACTTTGACACGCAAAATTTATTTCCGATAACAAAATTTCTAAGCTCTGATTACATGTTGTTGTTTTGAATATACACAGATGATGATATTACGACATCAACCACTTAATTGATCCTGTCAGGCTGGTTCTTATAAACCGGTCACCCGTTTCAATCAGCCAATCAGATAATTCGCTGTTTATTACGACTTATCATAAAGGTCAAGGTTGGTGTACGCGATTAGCATATTAAAAGTACTGGCGAAATTGATAGTGTAACTCACCTCCGTGCCTTCGGCATGATCTTCCGAGAAATTTTCATCGAACTCGGTCATTCTTAATTTTGTCGTCCGCTTCTTGGTCACCAGCCAAAGGGACCAGTCTTCCTGAAAGGCCAATCGTCAAGGGTGAGCCACACGCAGTTCAGCAAAAAACCATTGGTGCGTTTCAATAATAGGTGAATGGCTGTCAAGAGTGATTAAAATATTTTTGAACAACCACTTCATCAACAACAACAATGACAACAAAACCGACCTCCATCAGTGGCTCATCAACCAAATGTTCGGCAGTTTGGATGATAATTTTCTCCTTTTTTGGTTCCGAGACATCGGCATTCCATTTCGACCACGAGAAGGCCACGGACGAGGAGACCAGAGACATCTGTTGGTACATATGTTCCTCCGTGATAGGATTCTACGGCGATATAAAGCATAACATGACCAACAATAAATATCCGGTTGCTGTTAAGTTCTAACCGTTTTGCATTCACAAATGTGGCTTGTTCTACAAAATGGCAGCAGCAGTTGCTATTTATATTCCAAACTTATATTTGAACTGGCTTTTTGAAATGAAATATTCAAAGCAGGAATCGCTAACAGCATGATATATGACCAAAAAATTTGAATAGCTTAGCTGCAATGTTTTTTACACACACACACACACATGCATACACACACGCACGCACTTCATAGTCTATGACTGGGGATATGTGAATCCACACATTAAACATTAATTACTCGATTACACTACTGTGCCCATGCTAATTACTATCTAAAAGTGGTAACAGTTTGTATTTATCCAGAAGAAGCCAATAACAAGGAGATAAGGTAACTATTGGATGCTGTTAGATTGGTTCGAACAGACGCACACAATTTACAAACATATTACAGACATCAAAAGAGCAACTGAATTAGTTGATTTTTAAAAATTTATTCCAAACTCTGTTGTTGCTAAAAGAAGTCCATAATTACTGGTTGTATTTAATAAACACCGCATTGTACGCAGAAGAAATACTTGAAAATATTAACTGCTTGGATACGTTTCCGAAATGGTTTATCACAAAACCTATGGACCAGGAGCAACTTTTAATTAACAGTTATCATGACCTCAACATAAGCATAGAAAGCCAAAACTTTAGCATTCAAAAAGAGAACACGTAAGTCAAAGATATTATTTAAACGTTGTATTCCAAACTGATGCCTTGGTGTACGCTAAAATACTGCTACCACGGTGCAACTGGCAGAAGATGAAATCTCACCAGGGAGCTAGGTCTCTAATGACAGTAAACAAACAAACAAACAAACACACAACTTAGCATAATAAAAGATACATGAAACCATGAAACGTTTACTCTAATCGGATAAACAAAACTATAACTACCAGATGACTTACTTTGAATTTTGGAACCTAAGTGCAAATTGGTCATGTGAACTCATTAGCATATTGTCATGGCTAATTTGATCAGACAATCAGGGCATCACTGAATTAACTGGCTATTAAAAATATCAGTGGGTACAACAATAGGAAGGTGCTAAAGACGATTGTTAAGCAATTTTTTTTAAAGGGACGGGTCACTCTTAGAAAATTTTCTTAAATATGTTATGCTTAGAACAGTAACGAAAAATTCACAATAATAATCACGAAATGTACCTGATATTATAGATGTAGGGAAATAATCCAAATTACTGACGGGGTGCCGTTACGGCTGCACCGGAAACCAGATTCGAAGGCGGGAAGGAGAAACTCAAGTGCTCTGACCTCACATGAGCACTCTCTAGACTGACCCAGATTATAGTTCCTCTTGAGCATTAATATTTGAGACATTTTGAATCATCTTGCTCTTCTAAGGTTCCTCCCGGCTCAAACTGATATGGTTCTACGTCATTCATGATGTAATTTTAACAAGATGATTGCGTTATTTTCTGGAATAATTCTTTTCTCACACTTGTTTACATGCTTTTGTACGGGCTCTACAGACTTCCGGTCAAACTGCTGTGTTCAAGTGACATCAGCGTTCAGGAGCTTCCGGTCTCTGTCTAGCTTCAAAATGGCAGCGCCCACAGGCCATTAAAAGTCGATTAATCGGCACTTTGATCTGGATTATTTAATGTGTGGTGATTGTTTACACATTTTGACATCATTTATGATATTTGTGAACATAACTGTATTAGTCCTGAAAATGTGAAATGAAGGTAGAATATCCCTTTTTGGACCAAAAATGATCCAACTTGACGCAAGCAGAAACAGATGAGCATAACATGAACAGTTAATATCTGCACTGCAAGTTGCTATACATGAACAACCACAATAACTATAGCAAGCACACCCAATTAAACCCATAACAACGTCATTTACTTCTGGCCAAATCACCGACTCGCCATTTTTACAGAGACGGACAGGTTAATAGTTGCCATATCATGTAGGAAAAGTTTGTCGATTTTTGAGTAGTTTGTACGAACCTTATTTTGTATATTAACAAATTTGGCCGAGTCACATGCTGGAAACAAATTCAATCCCGCAGCTTTCATTTTCTGAAAATAAAAATGTTTTAATCGTGATAAATTATTGCAACAATTAGAACAACTGTTGATGATGATGATGATGATGATGGTGATGATAACATTGTTATTAATTACTTGTCCGCTATGTATGTTTATGAACTTTTTCATTTTCCTAAATCAGTTAGTATAAACCTTTATCAGGTACATTTCCTCTCTAATCTTGTCTATATGTCATCATATTTCAACTTCTCTGAACTTTCTTAAACTTCATATGTACAATGGTAATAGGTAAATTTCAATTGGCATGTGTTTTTAATCATTTAGCAAAGACCAAAGTGTCACATCCCCTTTCTGTACAAACAAGTTGGCATATTAAATTATAATAAATTGACATTAACCAATTGGAGCCTGTTCTGTAGTAACTTCCTCTTATAGTACATGTTTTAGAACAAAGAAATCAAATATTGATCCTTTAACTGAAGAAATTTTTAACTTCTTTAATGTACTGGATAAATATATTTATACAAGCGGTACACTTGTAATGTAAGCATTAGCATTTTTTAATGTAAAACAAAGTCACTTTTTATATGTCTGTAAAGTTAAAAAGACTCATCAGTCTATTAATCCATAAAGACAAAAAAACAAGCTTAATACAAATTGTTTTGTTTTTTACATCCAATAGGTTTACAGATGAAAAGATATCTCTGCTCATTTTCTTATAGTTTCCAAAGACTGTATACATGATTCCCACAGCCAAGGAAATATTATTTTCCAGGACAAAGTATACAAGATTTATAGGCAATAAATCAAGATATGTGTGAAAAAGCATACCATTATTTATTCAGTGTATGATCTATTATTGACATTTTATGGCACAGCCTCCTCCTCACCCCTTCTAGTTGTCTGATCCACCCACTTTTATTTACATTTTAACTATCAAGATTATCTACTGGTACTCATTTTCTTCTACATGGATAATATTTATCCACAGACTTTTTAGTTCTAAGTGGATTTTTTTTTACAGGCAATATGTTTTCTAATTATTTATTTTATAAATTCAAGGACATTTCCGGGATCTGGAAAATGAATTTGTTATTTTCCAGGATGCATGGGAACCCCGTGTATATAGTAGAACTGACATGTAAATCATGGATTTATCTGTGTATTACCTTAATCAGAGTATGTACGGGATACCACTGGTTGATGAGATGTTGTAGTTCTGGCTTGTCGTCTGGAGCACTGAGGCAACATAAATCATCCTGAAATAAAAGAGAAAATAAAACATTGAATTAAACTGGCTTTATGTTTCCTGTTCTTTCAGAAGGGAGTAGACAAATATTTGGAAAAAATAATATCACAGATGGTCTACATCATCTACCAGCTTATCAAAATAAACTGACATAACAGCAACTAATTTAATTGTCAGAGCAGATGAAATAAAAACAGTTCAAAATTTGTTGTTCTCAGATGAATAAAATTCTTGTTCAAAATGCACATATATAAATTATTGCAACAATTAGAACACCTGTTGATGATGATTATATATATATATATATATATATATATATATACCTACATCCCAGTTACTGGCCTTTTTCTCAAATTAGAACATATGATATTTATTCTGTGATGATTATTATCATATGATATACCTTGATCTGTATGTCGACTTCAACAACAGCCGCTATTATTGTCATCTGTGCGTGGTTGGTGCCACGTGGTCGTATCTCCCACGACTGGAATGGCATGTTGCTATGACTATCCTGGATGAGTGACATCGCTCCAAAATAAGCCGTCTTGAAACTCAAAATGCGCTTCTCTGTCATGACGAAAGAGCAAGATGGCGACTTTAACAAAAGCAACAATCCCCGGAACTGATAAGACTTAACTTCATTCAGTGATGGCAATTAGTGGCAACTCAGTCCACTGTTTCCACTATTTTGCAATCAACATAAAAACATGAAACTATAATACTAAATATCGTAGTGACTTGTTTTAAAATGATTCTTTTTTCTTTCACAGAAATGATTTATGCTCTTCATAACTATATGCCAGAAAATGTGAAATAAAGAAATGGAGGCCAATCTCACCCTCATCAAATTTATGATCACTGAAGCCATCCAGCGTCCACACTTTTTGATCATAGTCCCAGCGTACAATCTGTGGTTCTTCACTGAAGTATACCTGTTCAGGTAACCTGTACAAACATATATATATATATATATATATATATATATGTTACAGTTAATCTGTATACTTTACAAGTAACACATGTATTGTTAACTGAGATTTTTAAAAAGATTATCTGAACACTTCAGGTACTATACATGCTACCTGATTATACAGATTATCTGTAACAACATGGCTCCATTACATAGAGATAATAAGTATATATGAAGTATGCTAGAATTGGGATGAAAAGTAACATGTGCAGATGAAAGTACCTCCCACGAATGGCATGAATGTTGTGGTGATAACATTTCTGGTTGGTGTCCTATTTCAGGGAAAAAACATTAGCATTATTTGTACACTAGTCAATACATTTATGCCAAAAGTTATCTCAGCAAATGGGTTCTGAAACAATTATTAAAACTAATTTAATTTAATTCATTCAGATAAAGGTTCATAAAAATTATGAGAAAACTTAACAAATTGCAAAAGATGATTTTACACAGCCAGACAGTCATTGAAAACCAAGTGATAGAGTTTATGGTGTGTGAATCTGTTATTGTGAAGAGCATTCTTGCAATAGAGTTTTTTCTTCAATGATTTACAAAAGCTGCTTTCTAAAAAAGGATGAAGCAATTGTAAGACATCATCATCAGTATTATTATGTTACACCAGAAAATGGATGATTGTTTCTATTTATATCAACAAATACTAATCTTAAATGATCGCACATTTTTAGATCATCCACATATTAATGTTTTTAACATCACATTTTAACGCTGGTTTGTTAAGAACAAATTTAAACTGTTACTAAAGGAAAATCAAGAAGAGAAACCATTTTAGTAATTATAATCACACCACGGTAACACCTCTTAACTACATGCATTTATAATAATGAAATAAATTAAAATGAATTAAAAGATGTTAACCAAAATTAATCTCAATCTATTAATACATACATCTTGTATTTCTGTTAAATATTACAATATGACAATAATAATTAATATTTTTAGCATTTCACTTAAACATTACAATATATGACAACAATAATAGTGTGTTTATTTATATATCACTCTATGTTCTATAAACTGAATGGACATTTGACGAAGGTCTACAGTGTTATGTGATCACACTCTTTAACCAAGTTTCACTGACTTTATTAACAGCAATTGGATAACACTGTGAGCTCCAGTGGTCTAGCGGTTAAGCACTTTGTGCCAATTAAGTGTCACAGGTTCGATCCCATCAAGAGGTGGAAACTTTTCCAGGGATTAATTTCTTGCCTCACAACATTATGGGCGGCTGACCACGTTAAATGGCACTCCCGTCTCCACTGAGTTAATTAAAAAAGGGGGACGTTAAAGACCCCCTGAAGATGTAATACATTCCGACAGTGACCACCGTCTTGGTATTTCGGCTCCATCTTTCCATACTGCTCCCCCGTGAGAGGTGGGGGGAGGAGATATGAACAACCGCTCAATAAAAGGGATCACACTGGCAATAAGTGCTTACATTTTCATTTGTTATCCCTGTTTCATGATCATAGATCATGAAATAAAATCAATACCAAAAAATTAAAAACATACCAGGCCATTCTTCTATATAAAATCCATTGGTCTATGGTTGTATACTTACTCTTAATGTCAGCAGATTGGCTCTTTATAACAGACTCGCATTTATTGCAAAATTAAGGAAGAGAAAAAATCCAACCCAAATCCAACAAAATAAAACCATACACAATATAAACAATTAAACTCATTCATTAGTTGTATGCACATAAATTAATTCCTCCTTGATATACTGAAATGGAGGCAGTGTGATTTTATATATATACAAATCGATATAATATCGTTGTTATATAACTATATTTAAAATAAAAAATTAAATCTTTCCAGATTGATATTAACATGTTAGCTGTTCTGAGAGGAATCATAATATTGTGCTTGTACTTACAAGAATTATGTATATTTAAATATTTACTGATGTATAAAACGACACATTGTGTACAAGATGTATTGTGACTTAATGGTCATTTCAAAAGAAATTGCATCAACTCCGTGTATATGTAATTAAGAGAACTCCACCAAAAGTGTTATTTCCTTTCTTTTCTCGTTCATGCCGACTCAGACAAAGTATTGCATTTATATTAGCGTAAGTCCAGAGGGATAATAATGAACTTAACATCATAAAAAGATTAATTAAAGTAAATGTAGAAGCCACCACAATGTATTTCATAGAAGAACTTGACACAGGTGCAGCAGGTAACTGTATCTATCTAATTTAAAGCCATAACAATTAATTTTAAGACGTTCTTTGATCAATGGTTTTCCCCACCTAAAGTAGTTCCCGCCAAATACATGGTCACGTGATATTACATGTTATCACATGCTGAATAGACATAAAATGAACTTATGTTGGTATTATGTGTGAATTGTTCAGAGCAATTACTGTTATAAAATAAATATGACACAGGATACAATTGTGGCTGTAGTACTGTTCTGTGAAAAACAATATGATGATCTATAATTCTGCCATAGTTTGGCTTGTTTATTAATAAACGATATCATATATTTATGCCTTTGGGTGTTACTTTCATATATAAGAAGAATAATGGCTGATTGTTTTAAGATCATTTCCTTGCATTATATACACCAGCATATACGATATGCACTTTATTGATAATTATACCATAATGCATAAATATAACAAGTATTAAATGTGCATTAAAATAACTATACCAAAAGATTAACATGGATGATATACTGGAACCAAATCAAGTTAATAAACAATTTGTTTTAATTGAAATTCCTTAAAAACCAACGCGAATAAAATGGGAACATTTTATTATTGCACACATTAATCAGTCACTGAAACGGCAAACTGTATTGTAAGTATATCACAACAAAACAAATAGGTAACCATGGTAACTGATCAACAGATGATAACAGCACACGCCAACTTACCGATAATGTGTTTGTAGAGGCGTGAGATTTTGTGTTGTTGTTGCCTTTGAGTGGGTTCCATCGCTAGCGTCAGGATTGCTGCTATTTTGGCTTTGAGGACATTATGGTATGAGGACTCTTTTAATTATGACATTCAACTACTAGGGTTAGTTATTATGCATGCAAATATGGTAAATGTTGCCATGGATACTGCTGGCCAATGGTAATGCTGGTTGCCATAGCAATGGCAAACATGGATGTGGTAGCCATAGTAACAGAAGCCAAAATAAACGGTATATACTGTAACAATTAATGGCAGATAGAATATAATTTCAAATGAAAACTGTGCAAGTGGGACATTTTCTAATACAAGAGTTATCGTCAGTTCAAGGTCAAATTAGATAGGGGAAATCTTTATTTATGTGAGAGAATATATTTTAATGGCATAAAATCCCAGGATTACTATTACCAGTATTTATGATGTCAGTTTTGCAAATGGGGATAATTAAGGATGTCATGCGCGAAATAAAGTCTGGCCGTGCACTGCAATATTTTATTTCCATGCATATATTATAATTGTAAATCACATAATTAAGTTAGAAATTACTACAAATATCCCTGTATCACTGCCATATTTTGTCAAGCTGTGATAACGCAGTTAGAGTGTAGGACTCGTAGCCGAATGGTTGCGGGTTCGAGGCTCCTGTACCTGCAATGCCATCATGTGGCGACTGGCTTACTCATCCATAAAAATGAGAACCTGACAGGACGTGATGACTATGTGTTTGAGTAACGGTTTGCGCCTATAATGGCAGCATGCATTGTATGCTCCCTTGGGAGTTGAGAAATGTGCTTGATTGGAACGGCTAGGTCTGAGTCAGGGACAATAATACTGTAAGGCACCTTAGAGGAGCTATCTAGCCGAATAGGGCACTATATCAATGTCACATATTATTATTATTATTATAATATAATTAAACTCACTATGATGACTATAGGTATACTGTTCAAGCTATGCCCCTAATCATCAAGTATAAGGCATTAATCATTCCTATATGACATATAATACATGGTAAGATGCTATAAGTACTATTATATGGTCTAATTGTGAAAAACGGTGACCAATGACTACCATCAACTTTGACCTACAGAAATGCATCAATTATAATGGCACACATACCTAACAGTCACTCCGATTGGTGGCTTTTCCTTCTCCTTGTGTTCGTCCATTTTCTTTGCGTCGGGTGTTTGACTCGTTGGCGCGGTGTCGGCAACGTACTCAATATAACTCAAAGCTGGTGGCTCAACAACTGAATGGATATAATTAAAACGTGAAATTATTGCATCTTATTGAATGCCCTTTTTTCAGAATCACTCGGCTCTTTTAAACACTCATTTAACTGTAAATTGTGATGTGAGCAAAGATCAGCTGAATCTGCTTAAAGAAATGCATCAATCTCTACAAGTAATTAATAAATAATAATAATAATAATCAGTTTGATTCAAGCATAATGAACACTATGAAACATTATTTGCTATATCTGGGACACGCACGCACACACACATGCACACACACACACATTAAAGACGTTTCTAAAATATTAATAAAATGCCAAACACTATATGATTATAGGTTTAATGCGATTTCAGTCATATTTACTGATTAAGCATTAAATGCTCTAAGTGGTTACTCTATAAGAGTAATGAATGACTGACCTTGTGTAATGACCCAGTTCTCGACGTTACGAGGTTGTGGTGGGAGATTAATTAGATTAAAGAAGAATACTCCACCTAACACATGGTTTGCCCTCAAATCAATGGCATCTTCATCGCCATCAAAATCATCAAATTCTTCGGGCTCTGGATTAACAAAGGAGAAAGTTGAGGAACCGATTTCAATATACAAAATAAATATTTCGTCAAAGAAGTTAAAAGAGACAAATGATCAATAGTAACAACAGCAGCAGCAGCAACAAACAACAACAATAAATGTAAAGAATTGATATTGCAAGATGAAACATCTCACGGAAACATGCAACACAGATCTTGAGGTGTTCAGTAGCAGTACACCATATCAAATGCTAAGCTTAACAAATGATCTTATGTTCGATTACTTTTCCTCTCACCTGGTGTTTTAACCTCGAAGTCCTCCTCCAATGGTTCGTCATCCTCTTCCTTCTGTTCCTCATCTTTATTTTCCTCTTCTTCAGCAGCCTCCTCCTCTAGAGCATTCAGTGCTGCCATCACGTCCTTAATTAAATTATACCATTGATCACTGAAACAATGTACATCTTCTCTCTCTCTCTATTATTTGTGTATAAACAGCTGTGATAACACACACACACATACACACACACAAATATTAAATTATATAATAATAGGTTGTATATGAAATAGATCTGCTCATTGATACATTTACAAAGTTAATAAAATCATATAAAAATTACACAAACAAGTGTAAATTACAAAATACATGTAATACAATATGAATATGAATATATTACATATATATATATATATATATATATATATATATTGTAATATGCAAAATAACATATTGTATTAAAACATATTACTCTCAGAGACATTAAACCAAGGACAGACAGCTCATATTGTACATCATTCATTAAATTATAATATTGTAACTTTTATTGGATCTACTCATATACAAATTATGGAAAACGTTAGGCAGACTGTATATATATATATATATATATATATATATATATATATATATATATATATATATATATACCACACACACACACACATACTGAAGACCTGTCCTTGATGAATGTTAAATGAAATAAATAAACAATACATTAAAAATGACACACACACACAAAACATATTTTACGACAAAATGAAACTGAAAATATCAAAATTAAATCACAATCCATAATCATACGCTTCAATGAAAATACATACATCAGATTAAGAAACATCTTTTGGGAAAAATAAACTTAGACATAGGTTCAGTGGTTGAGATACATTTAAACAAGACACATATTATACATCCGATGTAAAATGTATACCTACCATGGAAACCTTGGTGAAGGACACGAAGAAGTATGCAAATGTAAAATGAGGTGTGATAAAAATAACGATAAGAACAAAATTTGAAAAAATATCTTTAAAATGTGTAACATGTGAAATAATGTAATTAATGTTTTGACCAATGAAATCATAAACTAAATCTAGCAAAACTATATAGAATTATTCCTTAATTAAAATGTTCTGTTAATATAGATAATGAGTAGGTTTTATATATATATATATATATATATATAAATAAAGGTTTTTCACTATGATAAACCATAACTAGCCATGCAAACTACCTGTTGATTGACTGCTATAGATATAAGGGCAAATCTAAAACTGGTTGCAAGGGGAGAAGATGCGATTAACCATGTTCTTTTCTGGAGCCTGTGTCTAAGAATAATCAAACTGGTTTTTACTTAGATCGTATGTTACCTATATTTCTTAAGGGGCCTCTATTCAGACATCACTAAAAAACATGCTTCTATAGGTGTATCAGTAAAAAAGATTTTATCATCTGTGTTACAGGTTTATAGTGGGTTTGATGGTTCTGTTCAACGTCTGTTCGCTAAAATCAATCTTGAGTGAGTGAGTAAGTAAGTTCTTTATTTATATTCGGACATTATAAATAAATGTTTCTGGGTGTATCAGTAAAAATTATTTTATTAACCATGCTACAGGTTTAAAGTGGGTTTGATGGATTTGTTCAACGTATGTTCACTAAAATCAATATAAAGCGATTGAGTGAATGAGTGAATGCATGAATATGCAAATTCTTTATCTATATATTCAGTACTGCTCACACCTGACATATATAGATAACAGGTAGATGACACTCGGTGGCAAACAGAAGTATGACCCCATATTAAAACGCACAACCTCGGAAAGTCTGCAGTCCCACTGTGGTATTGGAGGGTCTAAGATTAATCTAAAGATACGTTTTTAGCTGAACAAAGATTTTCCTTCTTCACACACTAATAATGACTACACAAAGAGTATTAGTATTATTTTACTGAAAATGGAATTTTGTTTACAAACATATAATAATAGGATCATTTAAATTCTTGAGTGTCATATGAATGAACTATAAAACGAGTGCTTATGTACAATGCTGATCTCCCTCCCTCTCCCCCCCTCTCTCTCTCTCTCTCTCTTCTATATATATATATATATATATATATATATATATATATATATATAAAATACACACTGTTTGCTAATATGTAATCATTTAAAACATTATTATTAGCTGTGTGCCAACTACATCCCTGATTTAGTTCCTTTTACCATAGTATTTAGTTTTGTTGTTGTTCTTGAATGATGATGTTGATGCTGGTGATGATGCTACTGATGGTACAAGGACATCTGACACACACAAAAGACATATTCATGCTGACAATGTGAGACAGCCCATCAGCGGATACAGTCATGTATCCGAGGTGAAGCAGTCAATATTATTAACTATAGTGTCCGTCTACACGATGAACTACCATTTAGTCAACCAGGTACTAAAGAATTTGGTCATTATATAGGTGATACAACGTATGATTAGAAAGACTTCACTGTTATTTGCATTGTAGGCAGTACAGTACATGTATCAGGTTTTTAACCAGAGAGATTTGTTTGGGTTACAATTCGATGACAATTACAGCTAAAGGACATTCTAGATCAAAGAAAAGTTTACCTTTAAATATATGTGCCATTTTTTATCATGACACCATTTCAGTTCAATTCTATTTAAAAAAATGTTGCCATATGTAATTTTTCTTCATAAACCTCTAAATTTGGCACCCACAGTTTTATTTCTGGCTAAAACCCTGATTAGTATGTTAGATTGTACTAGCTCATCTGTATTACGATGTATAACAAGTGTTTTGTAAGGTATGCTAGCTATGTGTATGATTGATTGTTGGTGTTGTCTAAGTTGAAGTGTATTGACGTCTGACTGACATGCAATGATGTGTTTGGATGTGTGATAACACTTAGTGATGTACTAGTGATAATTAACCTCTTACAATGCAAAGTGATGTGTTACAGTTATGATGTGATTTCCATGCCATTTCCATTCATATTCTTCCTCAACCCCCACCCGAGAAGACGGACAGTTCATTATATATGAAGGGAAACATTTCGAGGGGGTTAGAATTATAAATGGAAAGGCCTCAGACATTCAGCTTACCAGATCACTGCTTGATTCTGACTGATTTGTAAACAACAAAATCCAATTATAACTTTAAAAACTATAAATATTGCAGTTACTGCAAAGTTTCCAATAGAGGCACAATACTTATTAAAGGAATACCACTTTTTTATCAGTATGTATATTTACCTTAATCGCTTTTTCTAAATATTTACGAATTAAACTCAGAACACCGTTTAGGAAAACATTGGCTGTACAGCCAAAAGCAACAACTTGCACATAGATTGGAAACAATATAGTAATGAAATATATTGGAAACATTCTATCATCCTGTTTCCTGCAGTGGGAGTAAATACCAGGTTACCGATTAAATAATGATGCATTACAATTCAGAATGCATTATCTACATTATGGTAAAAACACAGTCAAATAAACCACATTACTAGGACACAACAAACCAGTAAACCCATAAGCTATTAGTAATAAAGACCTAGATCATGCAAAAATCCACATCATGGCAGCACTGAGCAACTTGTGAGCAAAAACATGGATCTAAACAATTGTCTTCTGCTATAAGCCTGAGGTCGATGACACTTCATTATAATTGAAGATCTACAAACTGTTAATCATAAAAAAATAAAAACCACGCTTGTTATAATAAACACCAACCCCACCTATAACCAAATAATCAAATGGCAAGAAAACACAAGGCTGTCAATTCCTTGATAGACTACAGCAAAGATCGTATGATTACTTCGATCGTTTGCATGTACGTATTTCGGATGCCTTAATACTTGTCGTTACATCGTAATCTATCAAGAAATTGTCAAGCTGCAAATTATCCAACACCATTTCAAATGCAAATTTTTTACTACACTTTCTGCCTACCTTTCCACCTTGCTGAACAAAATAAAACAAATTCGAGATGTAGCTTTGATTTTACAGGTACGTCAAATGTGAAATCCAACAGAAAGAAAACAAGCGGATAAACTCGGAAGTGGCTAATGAATATTTATATATTAAAATTGGCTAATAAATATTTATATATTAAGATAACAGAAAAAATGTCGATCGCCTAATTAAGTAAAGCGTGCAGTGACATTTGTACCATAAATAATAATTAATTAAACAACCTTCCATCCCACTGCAGTAGGTACGGCATTCCCCCAAAATGGATCGCCGTAATTAAAATTAATGCAAAGAAAAAACAGTAGATATACCTGTGTCTCTTCCCTCGAAACTCCATCCTCCTCATTCTGTTTCTCCTCCTCCTCTTTTTCCTTTCCTTCCTCAGGTTCTTCCTCTTTTGGTTCTTCAGGAGGTGCTACTGATGACGTGTGCATGAAAAGTAAACATTAATTACATTATTTAGGCATATAGGTAGCCCTTGTATTTTACATGAAATAACACACTATAGTGGCTCCACCCAGTGAATAAATCTTATGATACAATCATGTGATTAAAATTAACTGAACACTAAAGGCTAATATGTTTCTTGGTGGTAATTATACATGAACAGCCAGATGTGAAATAAAATTTTACAGTTGAGGTTATTACAGTAATTATGGTAATATATATATGCTGCGGAAAGATGACAAAGTCATTGTACAGAATGATCTAACATGATTGACCATGCAGTCATCAAAACCACACGAGGCCGCACTTATCAATGAGCAGGTGTCCTTACCTGATACGGGCTGTTTGTACCTGGGCTCATAAGAAATGCTATGTTCTGAGAAGTGATCGTATTTTGTGAACAAAACACGCACACCGCAATCAGTCAACGTCAGTATGCGAGGAATCTCAAATGTGAAGCCAGTGCCTTCAAATTCATGGGACTTGATTCTAGAAAATATATGTGCAACTTAAAATATGGCACGTCTTAATATTTCAAAGATATTACTATAATTACATCATGGAGGGTTACAGTGTGCAGATACTCAATAAAATTTCAATTCAACTTCCTCACAATGGAACAAGATATGACTAAATAATTGTACTCATAATTCATATTACGAGTATGCATGATTAATATCTGTACTGGTACTGATAGAAATGAAATCTTAAATGATCATTCTTATACCTTACTTTTTGGCTAAGTATTCACATTTATTATTACACTTATGACATACTCATAAACATTTAAATACAACTACTTAAGTTCAGGCAATTTAAAAAACTTTGTTATCTAAATCATTAATCTTAGACAAACTTTATAAAACAAACATCATACAATTTCATAAACTATATCTAGTATAATGTTAAAAAGAATAATTTATAAGCAAAATATGCTTATACTGAAGACATATATCTGATTAAAGTGAAATGAAATAAATAAACAATGGATAAAAAATCATGTGCACACATGCACACACACACACACACACACACACTAATAAATAACAATATATCTAATTTTCACACACACACACACACATATATATATAGAGTCAGTTGTTTTGTTTACAAACAGTTGGCTAAAAAATTAAAACATCCTTTAATGAAGCTCATCATTTAAATCTTTAACAAAAGGTAGACAAATAGATAACATACCTGGGATTTTTACTAAGATTTCCCCACACACACAGCGTGATGTCGCCTTTAGTAACTATTTCCTGTAAGTTTAGTGTCTCGCTGTTCTGCAGCTCCGTTGCTTTCAGGAAGACGTCATGTGATGCGAGGTCTAATTTTTCCTGTAGTAATTCCTGTAAGTCTCTCAGCGTCTGGATGGTGAATAGAGCATTAAACGATGACAAAACAATCAGGATCCAAAAACTATTTTAATCCAATTTTGTTCGATCATCACCTGATTTTTATGTATCACTCAGTCATTTAATGCTCACCCTAAAAATACCTTTGCACAGGGGATGCCCAATAAATATATGGAACAAATAAATAAAAATAAATAAAATTTAATGCTCTGGGATTAACTAAGTCGCTGGCATAATCAAAATTCTAACATATCTCTCTCTATCCAACGTACAACACATTTCTGTATTATAACAATTATGTAAGCTGTGGTTTAATATAGCCCCCTCACAGTTCATTCCTTGGTGTGTGTGTGGGGGGGGGGGGGCTTGTATGTCATAGTTGGACTGGTCACTGGGTAGAGGTTTAAGACTGATATGGACTATGACTATATAAGGGTGAGGTAACCTCAACAGAAACCTCGAGTACTGAAGACAGAGGTATTGGGCCACACACGGGGCACTCTAACAAACCACAATACCATGGATCAACAACTAATATGACTGTATTAGTTAACAAGTTAACGAAAAGAATACGTTTAATTTTGTTTTTGTTATGTTAATTATTATTATATCTTTATTTAAATATGGAAATCACATAGAACACAACTGATCAAGATTGGTGTAACTAATGGTATATTTCCGATCTGGTATCAAATGCTTAATAACAGTCATTATTGTATATACTTGTGTATAAGATGAACTTGAAATTGTCGAGCCACGATGGTGCAGTTTAAGTTAGAGTGTAGGACTCCATCATAACCAGAGGATTATGGGTTCGAGGCTCCAGAACTGCAATACTGTCAGGTGGCAACTGGACATGATGGCTATGCGTCTGACTACCGGTAATGCTTTGCACCTATAATGATGGCATGCATTGTATGCACCCTTGTGTGTGCTGGATTGATACAGGTCTGAGTCAGGGATAAAATAATATCGAAAAGTGCCTTAGATAGGGTGGGTGCTATATAAATATCACATATTATTATTTATTATTATCTCTTGAACAGACATTGTGGGAATTTTATATCCATTTCAAGATTTTACTAATAATTAACTTATAAATCTATTCATGACCTGGCTCCTCAGACCCGTGTGAATTCAATCCTTCTCAAAACTCAGGTTATCCAGTCAGATACTAGTGCATGTACCAGTGTCTCAGCTCAAATCATATGGTGATTGTGCATTTAGCATAGCAGGATGCACTGTATGTAATGGGTTGCCAATGGATATTAAAAATCTGTCATCTCTTGAACAATTTTAATATATTCTAAAAACTCACCTGTTCAAGGTATAAATATTAATTATTAACGTTTCTTTTATTGCTGTTTCAGATATAACTGATTGGGGTATCACTGTACAGTGTCTTAGAATGACTACTGCTAGTATGAGTGTTATACTAAATCTATACTATTTTGATTATTATTATTATTATTATCATCAACATCATCATAATCATCATCATCATTATTATAAATTCCTGGGGATCACACAGATTTTTCTCATCAGTTGAGCTTATATAACAAGCTGACAATTTACCTGTTTATATTGGGATTTCATTTTGTCGGTTAACTCGTCATCTGGCGTTGTTTCCATGATGCCGGTTAGCTCACCAATAAGCTAGAAACAAAAATACGAGAACTGTTGAATATAAACAGAATAATGTGATTTTTATGGCTGCTGGAAATAAAATGGCATTGTAACAACCAACACATAGCATATTTGTTGTTGTGAGTTTGTCTGTTCTTCATGATCAAAAGAAGGCAAGGATGCTGCACTTGTTACCTAAGTTTATACCATACAGGTAAAAATATTTGTACAGTTTATTACAAAACAAACACAATTTCTAATTTCCAGGAGGGAACTGATAGACCCTGCACATAATTTATTTGTTTTATTTCAACCACTATACACAGCCAGAAATGACCGTAAAGATATCCAACCATCATGGGGGCTGGGAGGCAGTCACCCTGGTTTGTCATACTTATATAGAGGGATCTGAACCATGCCAATATCCAATCTATTTTGGGGAATAATGGTGAAAGAAAATCCTCTGATGTAACCATTCACTAAAGATAGTCATTCCATTGTATGCTAAGTACAGATTAATAAGCAGCTTTATTCCCTCAGGTAAAAACTAATTCTTTTCTATTCTAAGGCCACATTTCAAATTACAGATATTACTGTACAGGATGAGTAAGTCAGTGAGTGAGTGCGAGTGGATTGATCATAGCCTTGGTACTGGTCACACCTGTATGGAAATGGGAAGATCGGACAGATCATCCTACTGACATAAATAACACCCGTATTGAGCAACACAGCTCAACAGATCCACAGTGGTACTGGTAATGTAGAGATTTGAATCCTGAACTGAATGTCTGCAGCACAGCATGCTACCAACTGGACCATAATGGGATAACTCTTACTGTGGACATAAGTTATGTACTCAGACAAAATACTTCAGCTGATAAACTTGACACATTGTGGTTAATTTGCCGAATAATTAGTGAAACTTTTGCCGACGCATCCAGAATTGAAAACCGTTTGTGTAACAGTAACTTTAAAAATATATCAGCTAGACATATTAAATTAACATATTTACTGTAATATGTCTTGGAAATTGGTTATATTTGTTTGTAGGTTTAAATTTTTTTTTTCATAACTGAAAATATTCAAAAATCCCAAACACCTCGGCATCTTCATGATTATGATGTTTATATAAACATCAGACAAAATCAAACATTCCAAAGCTGTAATAAACAGGTCTAAGACCACATATTTTGCCAAGTTTGTTTACATCATGTTTTGCACAATCGAAATGAATATATCCATCAACCGACGTGTCCACAGGTGAGCACATATGGATTTGTTATCTGTAATCCTCTTACCATATAATGAAATAATGCACCAATTAAATTTACCGATTTAGCAACTTCGATTATATGCTTCGGACAACCCGCAGCCCTTTTATCTCACACAGAATTTTTGCACCTGGTCAATTTATTTTTATCTGTAATTTTTCCAAAATGAAAAAAGACCAATTAAATTTCCTCTTGCCCATATTAGGAGGTAATCTGATCCGAAATAATTTGTTTTTAAAAAAGACACCACATTTTAAAATTGTTTCTTACATTAGGGCAAAATCGAATGGAGGCCAATTCTGGGTCCTTTTTTGTAACTTAAGACACCTCATTTATAAGTTGATTTTTAAAGTGTTAATCGCTCGGCCTACCGTCTGGATCCGGTTGATCCTCTTTCCCTCTCATATAAGGCCCCCAAAAAAGGGGGGGCCCACTGTGGAATAAACAATGGACTATATGCTCATTTACATACGGGATATTAATGAAATGAAAACTGCTGAAAACATATAATTATGTTAATTTCTGGATCAAATCAATTTGGTTTTAGTAAGAACAAAATTGTACACAAATATTGAGTGGATTTCTCTTAATTCTAATTTAATATAGAAATTCAGAATTTGTTCAGTGCCAGATTATAATTATTGTGTGTTCAGTTATTATATATGGTAATACTTGAAGAAATATGTGTTTTCATTTGGTTTGTGGAATTGCTAAAAGCATGGTAAATGAATAAGCTTTTTATAACTGACAAATGGAGTGAATGTATGATTGGTGTGTGTGTGTGTGTATGTACGTGTGTGTGTGTCTGTGTGGATGCGCGTGTGCGTCCATGCGTCTTTACCCTATCTTTACGACGTTTTTCTGCCTGCTCCTCCAGTAATGTATTATAATGACTCTGCCATAAGGATTCCAGTTCGTCCAACTGTCCCTTTCTCTTCTTGCGCTCCTATAACCATGACAACAGTTCTGATAAACACACATACGTACCATACAGAACAACTGCATAAGGCAACAACAAAAACAAACAACATCGCCTGCAGGAGAGTTCATTAGTAATGCGAAAATCACACAAACATGCATATAATTAATGCCAATTAATATCACAGTGAGTATCAGCTTCATTGAAAACATGCTGTCCAGAATCAAATATAACCATTTTTGTATCATTAAAATAATCATCATCATCATCATCATTATTATCATTCTGTTTTTGTATCATAAACATCTGAAATAGTTATCCATGCACAAATCTACTTATTATGTTTGGTAATCAACAATCATGCACATTTCTGGTAGTGCCCGCTATACTAGCTAGGTAAATCTTCAATGCATCATGCATACTAAAAATCAAGCGCACACGCAATACGATCTCAAGCACATACCATGAATGAAGAACTATAAGTATTCAGTGGTAAAATAATGCCATCGTATCAAAACAGCCACGACTGGCAATAACTAAACTGCTCAAATGTAAAATAAAAGAAACTTGCACCATAAATGAGTCCCAAAACCTGGAGAGTATGAGCTTTTCCTTCCAACATGCTGTGAATATTTGACTGAATCAAACACATATACTATATTCCATTAAGTGTTACTGAGTGAGGCATGCAGATAAACAATGTGCTTAAATCAAATACGAAATAAACAGCAACAATAACGTTGATAAACATGACAATAAATCATTCACGGCTATAAGCTGACGTTGTATCAATTAAAAATGGAACATCTGGGTAATCTTTAATGAGACGACACAATAATCGAGAAGGATGCAGTGAGTTCGAGTGTCTCTATAAATACTCTTAGTTTCTCAGCTGTGAAAACATCTATCCACAGATGTCTTCCAGTGCAATACAGCTGCCATTTGGCCATGCAGTTGCCCATAATTAAGAGATGATTGATTCATATTTCCTTCTTCGGTAATTTCATACTAAATACAAATCAGGGCAGTTCTTAATTCCATATTTTTCTCATTCTAGTGGACAAATGGCTACCAGACATGGGGTCAATTCAATTCAAGAATTGATTATTTAAAAAAATGGAAATGCAACTGATAAATTTCGAATTGGAATTGAAGTTTCCTACGAAACAAAATTAAATGCAGAAATTAATTTACCATTTAATTTTTTAATCCAGACATATTTCTTCCATGACAATCCTACTTGGAATAAAAACTACCCAGAGCAGGTACTCCAAGTACTGGTACTCGGAGTGGTAAAAAGTAGTAGGTAATAAAAGACGGAATTGGAATTGATAAATTTGATGTGGAATTGGAAAAATGGAATTGAGTTGAATTGACCCCAAGTCTGCTGGCTACCATAAGCTGCTGGTGGCATGCTCCTTTTGTGTTGAACTTAGAAAATTCTCTCCGCTAAGTGTGACACAAATATAATCTTAGCAGCTTATTGCATGCATCAGTTAGTGGCAGGACATTAGGTTACCTCATTTGTCAAAGGTGGTAGTCGCTTCGGGGAATAGTGTTGGGAAAAGGTCAAATGTCATGAGAAAATATTGCACAGACGGTAATTATTTATTTATTCCCGATTCAAAGATTTAGTTAAATACTAAATATACTTGCATCGATCTTTCTACAACAACATTAGATGTAGAGGTCATTAGCTGTCAAACACTGAAGATTTTGAACTTATTTTCTAAACCATGATTGAATACATAATAAAATACTGAATAAAAATAACATACAACTTGCTGAACTGAGTACAATCACTTAGAGTCAGCTGGATGTGTGTAATACAAATATGTGAACGTGTGAAAGAAAGGTACACATATACTGCAGAATAACAGATTTTGTAAATAGCAAGTTTTGATGATCAAGATAACATAAGATTAACAGATCAGTTTCTATATATGGGATGGAGATGTGTTATAAAAGAATGAAACTGTTGGTATATGATTTCACACATACACACACACACACATATGGATGGATCATGCACGCATATCTATACATGGAAATGAAATAATTGTCAGGTGACTCCTGTTTTGATGACTGTTTAAAACATTTATATCATCAACTAATTCATAATATTGATTGAGCATACTAAGATTGTTCATCTTAAGAATTGGTGTTTCTTGTATAATACGTAACAGTTTAGAGTGCTGAAATAAAATCTTTGTTTACATGTGTCTTTATATAACAGATGTAAACCATCTACAGCACAACAATAGTTGTTCTTAAAAACTGAGGCAATTATTACCTGCTGACTTTCAACAAAGGAATTTTATTTTAAATGCACAAAATTTGTATTTAGCCTTTTGTATAAATATTATATTTTTATGATTTAGATTTATCAATTATCTACACCAGCATTACTAGCATGAACTAAAGCTGCTAACACATATAAAACGTATACACACAGTACATTTCATCTAATATGTAACATGTACATATCCACTTTCTCGGTTTAGAGATGTTGGAGGTCAGCCAACATGCAGTGGTGACCCCTAGGGATTCAACCATAAATTACCTACCACACGCTCCAGAGCCTCAAGTTGTATCCTTAACTACATTGATTGTAATTTAGAGTGATCAATGTGACTATTAATGCTGTACACTTGTATTATGCGTGTGTTTGTGTGTGTGCATATGTGAGACAGATAGTGAGCATGAGAGACAGAGGTGTGTGCATGTGTGTGTTTGTGCGTGCACATATGAGACAGACAGAGAGCATAAGAGAGAGACAGTGGTGTGTGTGTATGTATGTGTGAGAGATATTAGTGTGTGATATCAATATATATATATATATATATATATATATATATATATATATATATATATATATACACACACACACACATATTATCTCAAACATTTCACAACTAATAATCACAAAATCAACATTCCATATAACAATTATTGCCTGTTGTATAAAACTTATTATGTTAATATTTGAAATGCTCAATAATTAACTGTAATGTTAAGTGAAAACTAGACAACCATTTATATGTAATTATCACTGTAATGGAGAATTAACATTTGACACAGAGATAAACATTCAATTAAGCGATCAAAATGTACCTCATTTTCGAGTCTCCGTCTTTCTTCAGCCTCCTCTTTCTCTTTCTCCTTCCTCGCTGCTTCCTCTCTTTCTGCCTGCAATCGTGCTTCCTCTGTACAATTAACATATAACACAAGACATGGAAATGATATCGAAGGCACTTTTACATTGTTCAATTTCTATTTTGATTCCAGTCTAAGGACTTTGCACTTCAGCTAAGTGTTCCTCGTGATTATACAAGTAGCAGTCACGTCAGTGGGACGTATGAATGAGGGATGACTCGAATGGAAAGCATCCCACAAACACAGACAGATATTAGCTGGACTAAAACCTTGAGCTGGAACTTGAAGCATCGTATTTAATTTGCCATACATGAAAGATCAGCAAAGAATCAACTGGCTTGAACTTGAAATCTGCTGCAATCATTTAGCGTGATACTTTCACGGTGCTATTATTATAAATATCAACTACAAAACAATGGACAGTTACCTTCTTCCCTCAGTTTCTGCTCAGCTTCCTCTTTTTTAAGCTTCTCTTTCTCACCTTTGCTGAGCTTCTTCGAAGCACTTTTCGGAGGCTGTCAAGGTATGGAAATATAAACATGAGCCAGTTAATTTGTCATTAAAAAAGAATGAAATTAAAAAGTGGACAAATTCTACCAAAACACCAGACGGTGAGATTTTAAGTTTTAGAATGATGATGATTCAGGTTTTACGGCCACTTTTATGCACGTAGTAGGCTAAATAGGCCAAGCAACCTCCAAATGTAATGAGGCAAAGTCAAAGATGAAACATCCTTCAGATATGCCCACGTCAAGATTTGAATTTGGGTGGTAGCGATCTGTGGTCCAATGCGCTACCAGTTAGACCACGGAGGTGCCCCAACTTTTAGAATGAGAAAACCTGACAGTCAGTATTATCAATGAGTGAGTTCTTCAGTTAGCTTCAGCATCAGCCACATCCCAGACATATGGCTGAGGGGTGGCTGGCCAATGAAAACTTTCTACAAACATGGGTACGAGCCAGATTAGAAAACCAGACATTGCATGGTGCTTTGAGCATAATAGTCTAATAACTGTGCTAGAGGACTGCCCACAAAGGGTATCTTAAGACTGTTAATGGTATCCTGGTGCTGACCATAGAAGATGAACTCTTAGTATTTGAGGCAAAATCGCATTCTTTCAAAATAAATTGATTATGAGGATGTTTTCCATAAAACAAACGTTTTTTTACTAAATAGAGAGCGAAGAAAAGTTATGCATCTTATTTGAATATTAGTTCATAGTTCAGTAAACTGGATTTGTATCTATCCATCCATCACCTCAGAAGCTAACGAGGAAAGGTGAAAGATGAATACGTAAAAAATAAACTAATAACGGTATGAATGAACGAATCTTTATTTAGAATTTCCGCTGAAATAAAGATTCAATAATATTAGCTTCATCTATAACCAATTACAAATGGAATTTTTAATCTATGATCAAGTGGGAATATATCAAATATAAAAATATGAGTTCTGGTAACTTGTGTACACAAACAAAAACCACTGGATTAAAAATAAATACATAAATTATGTAAAGCTTTCCAATGGATTTAAAATGTTTTCACATTATTATAAAACTGGAGATGTTGTTATTATTGAATTGAGTTATTTAGCTTTGACACTGGTCACACCCGGGACATATAATAATAATAATAATAATAATAATGTATATTTAATAAAGCACCTTACTTGTAGGAGCCACTCAAATAATATTATAAGAGATTTAAAAGATAATTATTATTTATCTATGAAAGCAACCTTGAATATGTGTGTTTTTAGAACCGACTTTCAAAGATGACACATTTCTAATAATTCTGCCGGCTAACACTAAATGAACCATTACTATATGAATTGAGCCAAGACGCATATGGCCAGAGGGCATCTTTCTAGGGAAATAAATCTGAAAAACACAGGCATAAGCCAAATTAGAACCTACAACCTTGCCCAATCCTCTAATCACTTTACAACTGGAGTCCCTTTAAACTGGAAAGGTGACAAACCCATTTATAACATATATGAATCAGTGATCTTGTAAATTTTCTTAATTTCATATTTATATTTGCACGTGTATGCTTTTATAAAAAGATGACAACCTGAAATATAAAATAAACATATTTATGTCATGTTTTAGTATATAACTGATTAACTAAATATAGCAATATATCAAAACCGAGATAAAACAAATTTATATAAAAATAATAGTAACAATAAAAGCTGAAATGGCAGTTATTTTATGTGGTTTAGCTACCTCAAATGAGGGAAACACATATGGTCTGTAATTTACTGCTTTACTGTGGAGACTAACTCTAGATATCTAAATAAATTTAGAATTTACTGTCTATTAAGCCGACCTAAAAATCTGTACTTTTCCAGGTGCAGTATTTCCAGGTGACATTTTGAATGCAGGAAATAGTTTTGTTTTCATAATTCGTTATTTATACCAATGTGTTTTGTCTACTGTCAATAGATCAAGGCAAATTATAACGATCGTTTACAAAAAGTGTTAGCGCATACATAGGCCCTCAAACCTAAATTAATGGCATGATTAAACATTCAATGAATCATATATGAAGTCAATGATTTAGAAATAATAAGACATATTGTCAATTACTACTGAGCCTTTGATGGTATGTTTTGGTCACTAACGCGGCAATAACCGAGACTATGTAAATTACCGATATATACAGTCAATTAGTAACTAATTCCCTATTGAAAATAAATTAACTAATCAGTTATAATCCCATTATTAATAAATATGCCCAGACAAAATATGTATATGAGGGCACCCTAATGTCTATGCCACCAAATGAATGAGATATGACACTCTTGGGTATGGGATGTCTTGGTTACGAGTTGTCTTGTTACGGATGCTGCCTTCAAATTGAAAGTCATGAAATGCACTACTGAGTCCAACAACATTCATCAATAATTACAAAAATCAGATAATTCTACATATAAATATTGATTTTCATTATAAAGCCATGTATAATTATCATCAACTTGTTTCACTTCTATTTTCACTCCATGACTGCATGAGTTTAAATCAAAATGACGATTGATGTCCATTTCAGCGTTTGCATCTAGATCCAGACGGCTGCTAACACACTGAAACGTTTTCTCCTGATGACTGGATTTCTTGACGCTGAAATAGCACCAGCCATTAAGCCGACTCCCCAAAATAAGGGTCAAAATGTTGACACAAAGTATCAGCTTAATGGCCGGGACCTACGGTACATGGGATATTCGGTGGAGAAAACCTTGTCAGTTGACTGGTTGGGTGAAAAACTCCTCCTACAATAGGGCCATAGTGGGGATTCAAACCTCCGACCTCCCGCACAGCATGACTATGAGTAAGAAAGTCCCACCCTCTTACCCACTAAGCCAAACAGGCGGTTTAATCGAAATAATCAATTCCAGAAGCCCCAAAATCTGGTTGCAATTTATCAAAATTGGTTGAACCTCCCCCCCCCCTCTGATTTTAGTAATGTCAGACTTCACTATGTAACCAATATAATAATAATAATATCAGATATAGGCATTTGAATTAAATTGCTAGAATAGAGAAGAAGATGATGATAATTAACAGGAATTATGGTATACAATCAAGTAGTAGATGCAGCACACACACATATATCTTATCTCAGAACATATGTACAGCAGTTGGATAGATTCGGAACAGAGATAAATAAACCCCCTCCCCTTCATGAATGGTGTACAGGAGTGAAGCAGTTGCCATCCTGCTTCACAAATATACCACACACAAAGCTTTGTCATTGGTTTATAGTTTTTATACACAATAAATACTGCATCTGGAAACTCACTTGCAATTTGAGTATGCGGTAATTAGTTAATGGTAAACATTGATTACTTATTGGATTGAAACTCTATTGAATTATGCTGATCAAAACAAAGCAAAAACATGGCTTACTTTTGTATAAATGTCCAATTAAGAGTATAGTAACCTTTATTTCATGAAAATAGGATATTAATTTCAACAAAAATTGTTCAGAATAGATGGCTGCGTCATTAAATGCATAGATGTTAGGTGACTTTAACTAGACAATTTAAACATTGTAACTATACATTCAGTGCAGTTACAATAAACATATTGCAACAGTAAATTGGTGTGTTCACATTATGTTTACCAGGCAGGCAATAAAATAGTTGAACAGACTAGAAATTTAGTGCATACATGAAAACATGTCTGATTATACCCCGACCATAGTTATCCCATCTTAATATCTGCACCGACTATTACACTGTACTAGAGATCTATAATGACTATATTAGTATATGTTAGTTAGTGTGGTGTTGTTAGTAATATACTGAATATATCGTTTGTAGCAGCAGTATCATATAATTTATGGCTCATTAATAAAACGACTGACATTCACATCGGATCAGTTAATCAGACGTAGTCATACTACTCATACTAGTCATAGTTCATAGTCTGAGTGATACGCCATAGGCCGTGATACGCCATCATACGGTGATACTGATAGATCATAGACTGATAGACCTAGGGAGCCTAGCCCTAGCCCTAGACGATGCACATTTGACTTGCGAATGCATTAATTGATCTGTATATAAACGGAGAGCATAAAGTTTGCATCAGCATGTCGTGTAAATGAGATACCATTAACGGAAACTAATGAGATGATTTGAGAAAGGTTATATACTTTCGATCTTACCATAATCAATCAGTTCTGTCACGATTGTGTACAAACACCACTTGGTTGGTAACTAATGCCAGAAGTGAGTACGCGTTATAAATAACTAGCGACGATGGCATATGGTTAATATCCGATAACACATTCTTTAAGTATACAAGCGATTATATGAGCGCAGTTTGACGAATGTATAATTTTAGCTAATGTTATACTTATATAAATATACTGCCTAGTTTTCCTGAATGGACCGCAAACAATTTTATTTAAACATGGTATATTAATGTCATGTCAAAAATTTTAATTTTAAATTATTTTTTAACCATTACATTTCTTGTAGATATAGAGATATATATTTATGTGTGTATCACTGTGTCTGTCACTGTGTGTGTGTGTGTGTGTGTGTTCTATCAGAGACGTTCATATAAATTAAATTAAATTTGACATCTTCTAACTTTGACTTCTCAATAATATATATATATATATATATATATATATATAAACAGTGTGTGAAACTAACTTATGGCCTTACTGGACCTGCAGTTCTAGTAAAATAGACCGAGTGAGTGCAAAAGTTACATATTTCAGACCTCCATGAAAATTAAACATTATGAGTTGATCACTGAGTTAATTACGCGGGTCTGTTTGCAATGCACCAATACACGTAAAAGTAATTATTTGGTTGTGAATATCCTTTTCAGATTTATCCCATAGTTTCAACAGATTGTTTTCTTTCCGTGAAATACACTGATTTAAAAATGTAAAAACCTTTAAATATCATAATTGTAACTGACAATAAAAAATGCCGCGTACATATTCGTACGTACGCAGAGTTTGTCTCCTGGCAGCATTCAAAAACCTTATATGGAATCATCATGGATATTCAGCACTATCCTTTGTCTTTTGGTAAACTCCGACGTACCTTTGCCCAGTGAAATATTGTCATTCATAAGTTGTTTGTGACGTCATCACTCTCCGCTTGCATCCCCTAAGCATGCGTGTATATAATATCGCATAACTAATTATCCAGATGGCTGTCAGCTCAAACTGATCCATGAAATACAAAACTTACTGAGACGGTTCTACACACACAACCAATTTATGTATTATTTAAATTTCTGTACAGTTGGCTCCTTCACTCCTTTTACAAATTTCCCAAAAAGACGTATACCCGGAAAACATGACAGTAATTGAAATAGAAAAAAAACCGCTGAAATTCCCGTTGACAGATTTTAGACATCTAGTGTTTCGTCATTTTGAACATATTGGTGACAGCAAAAACTGGAAAGTCAGGAAAGTTGATTTTTGCTTTCTTTTCTAGGTCATTCGGTAAAAAACATATTTCAAAGTACACCATTATTCACCAGCCATAACCAAATCTGAAGCGGACTAGATCATTGGCCTTTATGTAACGAGTAATTCCATTCTAAGCAGATCTGAACTAATAATTGACAAACCATTGCCACGATTGAATGACAACAAAGATAACTGATACGCAAGCTAAAGACAAATTACAATTAACATGATAAGAAGGTTATATCAAACTGTATATAAGGAGGTGTAAAATATAATGTTTTCATATTATTTTTCTATTCTCAGCAAACGAATATAAATCATAACAAATCTCGCACGCAAAATCAATGCCTGGTATAGTGAGTGATCAAGTCAGTGACTCATTGACACTCAACTTATGAACACTAGACTCAAACCTCTACACGCAGGCTGGTTGTTTCATGCATTTGATTTTATTACTCGACAAACTGATGTTCTTAAACATGGCTGAAAAAAGACGGAACTATTGATCGCTTATTATGAGTGATTCTGATGGGGACAATGTCAGGGGTGAATGAGCTTTAAGCGAGTGATTGTTTTATTATAAATTGCAACTGAACCGAATATTGAATAAATGAGAATATTACACACGTCCAGTGTGCTATCAAAGTACTGCTTTCAAAGTATAATACGATGTTCGGTACAACATAATATTTTGGCGACAGGAAAATATGGCGATATTATGTCACTCGCCATTATTTCATATTCGCCAAATTAAACAGATCTACAGTATTCAGGTAAATTCCAGAACACTCATTACACTAGTCAGTTGGGAAGCTGGGAGTGTTGACTGTGACGTCAACATGTTACGCCAATTTGATTCATAGCCGGAAGGCATGTGTCTAAGATTTGACCGGATATAGCAAGTGAAGTCATTTGTGTGTTTATTCTTTGATAAGTTAATAAACAGATCGTGTCTTTGGTTATTTGTCGGGTAGCTGTTAGAATTACCCTGTAGCTCTGTACTCGTTTTTATTGTTTTTCCATTAAAATCGACACTAGACCGGCAGGTCGAGTACTGTGGTACTGATACTAGACCGGACCTGGAAACACTGGTCCTCGGTCGAGCATTAATGTCGCACATTGATATATATATATATATATATATATATATATATATATATATATATACTTAAACGTCACAAGCGTCGCATTATTGAAAATGATAAAGTTGAGTTCGTTTTTCAATAAATTATCTTAATAACAGTCTTGTGGGATATCATTTTAAAGTTGGGTTGAAATCTGTAGGTTTGGGTTGAGTAATTGCGGCTCTAACACACACACACACACACACACACACACACACACACACACACACACACACACACACACACACACACACACACACACACACACACACACACACACACACACACATACACACACACACACACACACACACACACACACCCTGAGCTGTCAGAGCACCACCTTGTGTTGTTCCAAAGAAAGACACTTTTTTATATATTTGAGGGTTGTACTCGTTTAATTGAAGTTTTCTCTCAAATTAATTAAGGATCTACGTAAATACGATTCCAGTTCAGTCTCACCATCGACAGCTCCATCCGTCATGCGTAATATGTGCATGTATACCATTCCTGCTAATTACCCAGATATGTATAATTTAGGCTGTTGTTTTGCGTGCTAACATTCCTAGGAGTATTGGTAGATGAACAATTGTCATGGTCTAATCATATTAATGCTGTTTGTAAAAATGGCTCGAAAAACATATTTCTTTTAGACGTAAATGTTCTCAATGTTAAAACAATTAATATTTTTAAGCACATAATTAAGAATATGTTCATTTCTTTATACTTTACTGATATCGATGCTGAGGTATGTCTGCAATTTTATTTACTGTTCAAATACAACATATATATATATATATATATATATAATATTGCTATAATAATTAATGTTTTTTTTTAAATTAAACTTATATGGATTTATTTTCATAAATATATAATTATGTCTATTGGCATGTTTTTATTTTTAAATTGTCATGAATGTTTTTAATGTTGTGTTAAGGGGGGGGGATGTATTTTATAAGCTATGTTTCAAGCATCCTCCTTTTCACGATTCTATATGGGTTTGGTTTGATTAAAATTATGAATGTTAAAATAAACAATTTGAATTGAATTGTGTGTCATCAGCTTGAAACAGGTGTTCGATAAGTACTCGCGTGCACATATTTATATGTAACATTTGAATTGTTATGGAAGTGAAATAATGAGATGAAATTATTAATTAAATATGGGCAATAGCTTCTAAGACATTTGATCTGAGCCGCTTAGAATCTCAACTCAGAAGCTGAGATCATGAAGCAATGCTTCAGCAGTAAGTGATGTTATGAATCACTTGTGACAATGTCCATGGTGTTAACGTTGCACGAATCGTGTTAAGGCTTAATCTGCTACATTGCTGCCAATTACGAGTGTAAAGTATCACCAAAAGTCAATAGCAATCCTAATGGATGTGAGTTGATCTATCTTAGACTTGTCTTTCTACCAGCTAATGCTTTCTTATTGGCGTAGAAGTTTAACTCTGTATTTGCAGTGCTTAGTAGTGTGTCGTACTCATAACACGCGTTGTGGTGCTGGTAATAGGCGCCATGGTGAGATTAAAAAGGAAGCCCGACATTTATAAGAAATGAATTGTTAGAAATGTTTAACCTTATTCACGATATTTATCTCAAACTAAGTATATATATTTATATATTGTTGTTGCCTACTGGCAGAACCCTGAGCTGGTTTGCATAAAAAAGATAGACAAGTGTTCAGTTGAAAATAGGTAATTTAATCAATGTATAAACGTTAACATTACTCATTTATAAATGACAACATCAGTAAATATGGGGGCACCCTCATTGCCTCAACATCAACAACAGTACTATACGTCGCTGCAGGATGATGATGATGATGATGATGGATGATTGATGTTTTACGGCCACTTTTGTGCACAAGGTAGGCTAAATGGGCCGAGCGACCTCCAAAGGTAATGAGACGAAGTGAAAGACGGAACAACCTTCAGATATGCCCACGCCGGGATTCGAACACGGGTGGTAGTGATCTGTGGTCCAGCACGCTACGGCTAGACCACGGAGTGCCGACAGTTGCTGTAATGGTTGGAGGCATATCGACTGTCGCAGTTATGCCTGCAGCTGTGTGGCTACAATTGCAGTGATGGCTGCAGGTGTGGCTATAGTTGCAGTGATGGTGGCAGGTGTGGCTACACTTGCAGTGATGATGGCAGGTGTGACTACAGTAGCTGCAATCGTTGCAGGCATGGTGACAGTAGCTGATGAGTAGACCAGACACATGCTTAGGTATACGCACACATTTATCAATATGTGGAGGTATTGAACATTTAATATTTAGATTAATGTATGTATAGTTGTATTTAGATTTATGGAGGTAGGTTTCGAAGGAGGTTTAGATATGTTGATGCTCTGTGCCTGTTGCCTCTTACTATGTATCCTAAAATGCACATTGCCCGTGCCAGACATCTTATCTATTTCCATCCAGATTCCTTATTACACCAATGTAAGAAAGTTATGTCGTTATTAAAACATGTTGAGTTCATTAGCTTGTTATATATAATGTAGAATCTATATTGTTGTCCTCTTATGTGGTCTGGCGAAACGACCTATTAATTCATACAATGCTGCTTGATGGATTTATACTCCTGGAGTCGTTTGTTACTCCGGCAGGCATCTCCATGGGTATTAAGCTGCGGACAGAGTTTTTTCCCCTATTATGAGAATTAGATTACACTGATATAGGAAAAAGTGTTAAATGTATAAACTATTATAATCCCGACGTGTCATTCGCAGTATCGGAGATCTGCCTGAAATCCGCTGTTCTCGACCATGGTCAAATAGATCAAGTGGATAGGCGCTTTAATTTAGATCCCACCACACCTAACTGCATATACTTAGGGACGCTAAATTAAGCGTGAATGAACGTTCCTTAGTGATGAACGGAAACGTTGAGGTTAGCTGTTAGGTTCGAGTAAATCGATATTTACTCAGGTTTGAAATATTTGTCTAGTCCAGTAATAATCCATTTTGCGGTATTGTCTTTTTTTTTATTTTAGTTTTAAACGCTTTGTGAGTCCATACTGTGTTAGTGTGCATTCTCTTTGTTATGAACAAACTGTAATGTTTGTTAACACGCTGAGGCTATATATAGGGCTTGAATTTTCACTTAGGTTAGAGAAGAACTTCGACGCCAGACCAGTCGGACGTGTATTGATACACGGTTCATATAGGTAGGATTTATTCAGCTATTCGAACCCAGAATAAAGCTGAGGTCAGCATCTGAGGTGTCGAAATGTTTATATATAGGTTTCTTTTGGACCACAGAAAATTACTGTTGAATGTAAACTGTGGTGTCAAAATAGTTTGATATGTATAGAGCAAGTCACCATTGAACCACACGCCCCTGTTTGTTGCGAGCTGGGGTATCAAATGGTATGTTTTTACGTGCTTCCGCTTTTTTACGTAGCCTGATTAAACTTTCCTGTGGGCGTGACATATTTGTCGCGTACGAAAAGCGAATTAGCTGGTTCCCACAGGCTGATGAGTAGACCAGACACATGCTTAGGTATACGCACACATTTATCAATATGTGGAGGTATTGAACATTTAATATTTAGATTAATGTATGTATAGTTGTATTTAGATTTATGGAGGTAGGTTTCGAAGGAGGTTTAGATATGTTGATGCTCTGTGCCTGTTGCCTCTTACTATGTACCCTAAAACACACACACACACACACACACACACACACACACACACACCTGAGCTGTCAGAGCACTACTCTTAAGAATATGTTCATTTCTTTATACTTTACTGATATCGATGCTGAGGTATGTCTGTAATTTTATTTACTGTTCAAATACAACATATATATATAATATAATATTGCTATAATAATTAATGTTTTTTTTTAAATTAAACTTATATGGATTTATTTTCATAAATATATAATTATGTCTATTGGCATGTTTTTATTTTTAAATTGTCATGAATGTTTTTAATGTTGTGTTAAGGGGGGGGGGGGTATTTTATAAGCTATGCTTCAAGCATCCTCCTTTTCACGATTCTATATGGGTTTGGTTTGATTAAAATTATGAATGTTAAAATAAACAATTTGAATTGAATTGTGTGTCATCAGCTTGAAACAGGTGTTCGATAAGTACTCGCGTGCACATATTTATATGTAACATTTGAATTGTTATGGAAGTGAAATAATGAGATGAAATTATTAATTAAATATGGGCAATAGCTTCTAAGACATTTGATCTGAGCCGCTTAGAATCTCAACTCAGAAGCTGAGATCATGAAGCAATGCTTCAGCAGTAAGTGATGTTATGAATCACTTGTGACAATGTCCATGGTGTTAACGTTGCACGAATCGTGTTAAGGCTTAATCTGCTACATTGCTGCCAATTATGAGTGTAAAGTATCACCAAAAGTCAATAGCAATCCTAATGGATGTGAGTTGATCTATCTTAGACTTGTCTTTCTACCAGCTAATGCTTTCTTATTGGCGTAGAAGTTTAACTCTGTATTTGCAGTGCTTAGTAGTGTGTCGTACTCATAACATGCGCTGTGGTGCTGGTAATGGGCGCCATGGTGAGATTAAAAAGAAAGCCCGACATTTATAAGAAATGAATTATTAGAAATGTTTAACCTTATTCACGATATTTATCTCAAACTAAGTATATATATTTATATATTGCTGTTGCCTACTGACAGAACCCTGAGCTGGTTTGCATAAAAAAGATAGACGAGTGTTCAGTTGAAAATAGGTAATTTAATCAATGTATAAACGTTAACATTACTCATTTATAAATGACAACATCAGTAAATATGGGGGCACCCTCATTGCCTCAACATCAACAACAGTACTATACGTCGCTGCAGGATGATGATGATGATGATGGATGATTGATGTTTTACGGCCACTTTTGTGCACAAGGTAGGCTAAATGGGCCGAGCGACCTCCAAAGGTAATGAGACGAAGTGAAAGACGGAACAACCTTCAGATATGCCCACGCCGGGATTCGAACACGGGTGGTAGTGATCTGTGGTCCAGCACGCTACCGCTAGACCACGGAGGCGCCCACGTCGCTGCAGGAGTGCCGACAGTTGCTCTAATGGTTGGAAGCATACCGACTGTCGCAGTTATGCCTGCAGCTGTGTGGCTACAATTGCAGTGATGGCTGCAGGTGTGGCTATAGTTGCAGTGATGGTGGCAGGTGTGGCTACAGTTGCAGTGATGATGGCAGGTGTGACTACAGTAGCTGCAATCGTTGCAGGCATGGTGACAGTAGCTGTGATGGTTGCAGGTGTGGCTACAGTTGTTGTGATGGTTGCAGGCATTGCTACAGGTGTTGTGATGGTTGCAGGCATGACAACAGTTGCAGAAGTTTTGCCTGTCCACAGACTTTTTATCTTGCTATTCAGACTCTCCAACCAGTTGTTGGTCTGCGCTCACCAAGCATGAAGTGTCGAATCCTGTAGCATGATACCCACTCGTGCTTGATGGGCAGCCAGTTCCGACGAAAATGTGTCAGTGCATCGTCTCCAGTAGTGTACTCTGCTCATCGAGGTGCTGCTCACGGGGAACAATTGCCACGGCATTAAAAATGTGAAGCAGAACATCGCGCTGACCAGCCGTAATGTGTGTGGAACAGGGACAGCTGGACAGTAGCAGCAGGGAAGGTGACGCTGAAAACATTTTGTTCAGACTTTATGTCTTTATCGGTCACGATGACCTCTAAACAACTGAAACAATGAGCTATTGCTCTGTTAACATTTGTACTAGTTACGTTTTTGTATAAATTATACATCAAGTTATGCTAAAACTAGCGAAGCTGATAAATATACCTCCAACATATGTGTAAGTGCAGCAGCTGTCTCAGTACATGTCAAGTAAATAGCAATAACTTGTCAATGGCCGTTGCCATCAATGTCAATCATCAGGAAGTCGGTTAATTTATATGTGGCATCTGCCATAACAACACCCGGAAATGTTTTGGTACATACGGAGCATCTGTTCATCTTGAAAAAAAGAGACCTGTACGTGAAGGTGCCTTCTGCATCGTGAAACACTTCCACGACAGAACCTAAAACATCCAGAAATGAATATCATGACTAAACATAAATACAAGAGTGGCACATGGTACGACGATGGATGACTCAAAATCTTCTAAGACTAAATGATAATAAAACAAATAATATATATTAAACCAAATGTACCCTCCATCAGTCCGTGGCGCTTAACCGAGTGACCACTTTGGTCAAGTCATTTATCATGACTCCGCATCTTTGCCTGGATGTTGCTAATGTTATACTGTTTCCTGTCCTTTCACGCATGTGTATTTGCAACAACTTTTTGTTCCTGTTTAATTTTAGCATGCCTGCAGTAATCTGTGGGTCTTCTGTTGTCAACTTTCGTTGAAGTGGTAAACGAGCGTGTATATTCTACAAACAAAAGAAAACTGTAAGTGTAAGTGAAATATACTAAATTTAACTCATTTCACATCAATCAATCAATCTAACAGTAAGACTAGGTCTAGGAGGTTGTTTATGACGTCATACCTGCGAGACATCATGGTTGCGGGTTTCACTGACACTAGTAACTACTAGTAACTACCAACTGCTGGCAGGCAGTCTAACGACAGACCAAACTTGACTTTTGCTGAACACTGCTGTTTCAGAGTTCTAAATACAGAGATTTTAATGAAATGGCATGTAGATCTAGACTAGACTGTCACTATGTCACTATCTAACCCACATTCTTCAAAACCAATCCTAGACAAGTCAATTTCACCTGGTATACCATATAAACTGATCATAAATCAACACAAAACTATATTTTACATTTGATGCTTCAAAGCATCTTCCTTTATATGTGTCTTTGAGTGTTATTAAAATGATGTAATATGAATGTTGAAATAAACAGCTAGTTTGAAATGAAAATATATAAATATATAAATATATAAATATATATATATATATATAGTTAGTGTGTGTGTTGTACCTCAAATTGGGGGCATATCCATTGATGTAATTCACAAATAATTATCAAATGAATGTATTCTTAATAAAATAACTGTAAATTAAATGCTAAAGGGATTCGTGTGTTAACAATTTTAATACTGTATTTTAATATTTTAATTATTCTGATCGGACATAGTTCTTTCTGAGTAGCAAATAGTACTCATTGATAATTTGATGTCGTTAAAATCTTTGCCAGCAGATTTAATTTTCTATTTTTCTGTAACAGATAAGTAAGGAAAAAATATATGTAGTGTTAGCTACTTATCTTAAATTATAATATAAATGAGTACACGTACGCTATGCAATATGTCGTTAACTCTGTTGAACGAAGGTGATTAAAGTTAAACAGGTATTGTGTTTGTGCATTTAATGCCATTTTTGTATACATTATAAATTACATTGTATTTGTAGCTTTAGTGTTGCGTCTGAAATAGTTGTTATTACTATTCCTAAATAGAATACTATGCAAACGTTACATCTAATGCGTAAAACAAAGCATAAACCTGAGCGATAATAAAGTATATCTACAGTTCAACCACCAATTTGTTTTGCCTTTCGGTCGCTGTTATGATATTAACATGCAACAGGGTGCGCCACCATAACGTTGCACTGGGAATTGCGTGCTATTATTAACTGGACTCAAGTAGAATAGATCTGTAATCGTTATAATCATATTTCCTTTCATATTCTATAATATAATTTAAAACATTATCTGACAAACATAACTTATCATATTTTCTCAGCCAGTTACTAGTTAATGATGATAGCATAGTTTTGAGTTATTTTTGTGTGTGATGACTGAAGTAGAAAGCTCGCTGGTGCCATTTCTATGGTATGCCTAGTTACTGTGTGATGAGTGGATTATACTGTATTACATTGATTACCGTACATGTCAACTCTAGTATATTCCTTTGAATGGGTGCCTGGACAACTCAGCCGAGACAGCTCGGCCCTGTGCCGAGTTGTCTAAGACACTTCGGCCCTGGAAAAAGATATGTAAATTAATTAATTAATATTTGTGTGTATATACTGATTCGATGTTGCACATTTCTACAACACACCGTTGTCGTATTATTTATCATTGAGCCGACCTGTCTCATCAACGGGCCAAGCTGTCTCATAAACAGAGCCAAGTTGTCACTGGGGACAAGCTCTCTAGGATCCCTTTGAACGTAGTCTAGCGATGCTGTAAATTTTATGGTAAACATGGCTAAGTGTAAAACACATGCAAAAAATTGCAGTGTACATAGAGAAACAATGGTGGAACATGCTCTTTTATTTTGCAAACTGGTGACACTGCTATGTTCCAGCACAAGTCGGTTAGTTTCAGCTATGTAAAGGGAGCACCAAATGCCTTGAATGTGCCATCAATTACCAATCCTGTGCTCCCCTCAGCAGTGACAGCAATGTGGCTGTGAAAATTAAATGTCACCTCAGCCCAAGGTGAATAGCCATTAATTATCAGTAATTATAATTGGTGTAGGTCATAATTAAAACACCACCAGGGCAGAGGACTACAGCATCAAATACCTCCACACAGGTATTTAATATATGAGCGAGTATTCCCTGATAGTGGGGTTCCACACACACACATACACACACATAATTAATCATATATGCTGCAAGTTTATACTTGCATAATTATGTAACATCACCAACTTATAAGATTTTATATATATATATATATATATATATATATGCAACAGGTGTATGTGTTTGTGTGTGTGTTGACAGTGACATGCATCCACAACTAGATAACTACTAGTTCGTTAATTGTTTATATACAAAGTGGAGAGTAAAACTCTTTCAATATAGACTCCCTGGATAGCTTCTAGAAGCCTTAAAGGTCACCGTACAAAAATTAGCAACTTTTGACTGTCATCAAGCTTTATGAAAACTTCCTTGGAACTGTACAATGACAAATGTCTGTGCCTTCAGGATTAAATATATATATCATATGATACCTGAATTATCACAGCTGAATACAATGACCTAATTAATGATGTTTGTATGGATGGAAGTTTCTCCGATGTACATCATTTCTATCAACTGTGTAGTTCATTTGCTGATAAAATCTTTTTTACTCTTGTGTCCATTGTACCGGTACCTAGAATGTTCATAAGTTGACTTTCATTGTCATTACCTGGTTGGGATATAAGCTTTAAGTGTGATTGAAGTTCAGCTTTAAAGTCTTCTTCTGAATATGTCGGTAAAGGTTTAGGCTTGAATTAGAGAATACAGTTTTGATTTGGTTTTAAATTCCGGCATAGCAATAATTTTATCAGTATTATTACAATCCAAGTAAAGTATCTCGGATTTAATAATGCAATTCAGTTGGTTAATATAGCACCAGTTTACAGTGAATATGGCTCTGATTTGGTTGTTGCAGTTTTTATTCAGTTTAAAATTCGACTTTAAATTGATGCAGTACAGCTCTGATCTGTTCGCTGTGATCATGTTATAGTTGAAGTTCCGTTTAAATTGATGACAAGATTGAAATGAGTCACTATATTAATGTAATGAATATAGAAACAATATGGGAATTATCATGAAGTTAATGTGGGTGAATGTCAATCCGTCACACAAACACGTATTGCTGTGTTGTAGTTGTGTTTCTGAGTGATCCCTTATAATGTTGTGTTTTTCTCTTTCAGTGTCGGTCATCCTCACTCCCATGCGGATCATTTCCAACAGGGTTAGCGATCTTGGCATCAGATGATGATGTCGTCGTCCCGGAGCCAAGTTATCCAGCTGTACAAGAATGTGAGTCCAGCAAACTGACAGTTAAATATGAAGTGTAAATGAGTTTAGTAAATGAAGAAAATGTCATGGTGCATAACAAAAACTGTACAAAATTTCCGCGACGACTGGCGCCATCTAGGGAATGTCCATTTGCGGGTCGCATTTCACCGGGCTCGCTGAACCGTATGATAAAAAACATTCTTTTACCTATCATGTGATCACAGAGATCACAATACGTTTCATATATCAATAACACGTCTATTACAGTTCCCAACTTGATTAATTATTTTCAATGACGTGTATTTTTTTCAAGCAAAATAAACTGTCAAAATAATCTTATCTATCAGTAAAAATAATTATGTTATATTTAATAAAAATGAAACTGCTACAATAGCTTAGTTCTGTGAATCCCCCAAAGCATATATTTACAAACAATTAGTGAATTACATTTCTTGTTCCATGTTACTACATGACTTCACTGACCCACAAACTGCAGTAGATGTGGACTGCGCATGCGTCTCGGAAATTGTCTATTATCTGCATTATTTTTGGTTGTATACCTCCTGCTGTAACATATATTTTCAGATAAGAGTTCTGACTATATTGTGTGGTGTTATTGGTATATTTTTGTAATTAATATTTATATATATTTGTCCAATTGGATTAATGTTTCACAGTTAACTTGGATTTAACTAGCAACTGGTATGAAAACATTTCAGTGTATGGTTTGCACACCAGCTGTGGTCTAATTTTGGTCAGCCATTCTTTGGAAGAACTGTCATGTCTTCAGTTTCAGTGGGGTGATATTTAAATCAACTGACACATCAAGTATCTAAATACCCAATCGAAGATTTCTATTCCCATTTGTTACCTGCAATAGCATCTGGATCTAAAAACCTGCCATTTCAGAGATTTATATCTCAGTCAACAAAAGTTGACAAATGGATTCTGTGATGAGGATAGATAGATAGATAGATTTCCATGTGCAAACATAGTTACATAAACAATACTTTAATATTTACAAAGGAAATGGAGGGAGTAGCATAACCTACAAAGATTGTCTACCTGCTACCCCCTGTGAATAAACATATAAGAATATATATACATACACACACATATATATATATATATATATATATATATATATATCACACACATACATACACACACACACACACACACACACATATACCTACATACATACATGTACATGACATGAAAGAGCAGTAAAACGTGGACACACACACACAAGCACCACATGACCCACTGTGACTCATTGTTTCACTAACTTGAATGTCTAAAGATCCTCTAAGGATGTTAACACTCTCCGCTGACACTGTGACAGTGACCAATTTTGTGTGAATTTCTAATCTAGTTAATCTACCGATGCCCATAAATTATGCTCTTTCTCATCTTCAAATTTACAATCCATTTTTTTTACTGAATTTTCTGCTTAAAAACTACTCAGCCGCAGTCATGTTTAGCTGAACTGGAATGATGATAAATACTAGTAAATACCTATAGCAGTTGACCATTCTTAAACAGGTTTGTTGTGCTTCGTTTATATTCAGCATTTATGTCGAAGTAGCAAGTTGATGATTGATGTTTTACGGCCACTTCTGTGCACACGGTAGGCTAAATGGGCCGAGCGACCTCCGAAGGTAATGAGGCGAAGTCAGAGACGAAACAACCTTCAGATAGGCGCACTGCGAGATTCCAACATGGTGGTAGTGATCTGTGGACCAACACACTACAGCCAGACCATGGAGGCAAACTCCTGTCAGTGTTATTTAGTTCATCATGAAAAATGAACAGAGACGTGCGATGCCATCCAAGGCAGCATGATGTCTTTAAATAAGCTGCCTAATATTTATGTTACATCCCTATCTATTTCAATTAATATAATTAAATAGGACATCTGATCATCACCAAAAATACAAATGAGAAATGAATAACTTTTTGTCACCGGATTTTAATTGAAATTTGTTTATATTCATTTATAGATAATTGGAATATAATTATGTACGTCTTCCTGTATTCCAATTAGCAACATAATACTGATCATTTTAGAGAACAATTGTGGAATGACTATGGCAAGCTTCTTCTAAATCAGGGTTCCCATCCATCACGGAAAACGTGGAAAATTACAAATTCCTTTTCCAGGTCCTGGAAAATGTCCTTGAATTTGATAAAATCAGGAAATGTCCTGGAAAAATTATTGCCACTTAGAACAAAAAGGACCCATGAATAAATATTATGCCTGTAGAAGAAAACTTCAATTGTAGAAGAAAAAGTGTGTCAGTATATAGTCTTGATATCCTGTGTTAGTTAAACTTTAAATAAAAGTTGGTGGATCAGACAGCTAGATGGGATGAGAAGGAGGCTGTACCATAAAAATGTCAATAATCAATCATACATTGAATAAATATGATTATAATGGTATGCTTTTTCGCACATTTCTTGATTTATTACCTTTAAATATTGTATACTTTGTCCTGGAAATGTCCTGGAAAATAATATTTCCTTTTGCTGTTGGAAGCTTATCTAATTGATTTAGGACGTATTCCTAAACATTGTTCATACATTGTTCATTACTTGTATTACACTGTTGCTGATGGCATACATTCATCACTCGAGCTGTCACAATGTGTTTATATATATATATGCATATGTCTTTCAGCTGTTACATCTTGGCAGGGAGTACCCGAAAGGTGCCGAATATTTTCGCACCAAGCTGAAGTTGGCCTTCATGAAGAATCGCGACGTTAAAGATCCGGAACAGATCCAGCAGCTGCTGGCTCGAGGCGAATTTGTCATAAAAGAACTCGAGGCTCTTTACATGCTCCGAAAATATAGAACGCTGAAAAGACGATATTACGATAAATAGAAAGGCTACCGGTTTGATGACTGTATATGATAACATATATGATATTACCTGTACTCAAATACACATTTAGGAACAAAATGTGTACTTAAGTACTCTAATCATGTGTGTGTGTGTTTAATTTTTGAATACCGGTAAGTTGTTTCAATTATTTGTTTAGAAGTGGGTGCTATTGCGGTGATTTGTTACCTATGATAAATTAAGTCATTTTGTCGGCTTTTCCAGTTGATCTTAATCATTTTCTTCGTCTCGTGTGAAGGTTATTGTTTATGTCACCAGCAGTACACAGTCATAATTCTGTCTAGACTTAAACTGTTATCAGCTTCACGTACGGGAAAGTTTCTGTGTGTACTAATGTGTGTACGTTATACAGTTATACGGCTACTAATATCTAAGTAAGTACCCCATCCACTTAGGGCATTGTGATGGCACGTTGGTTAGAGTAGTGTCCTGCAAAGCCCCAGATCGAGGGTTTGAATCCGGCTTGTATCTTTGTATATTTAGCCTACCCGAGCTCAAAAGTGGCAGAAAAAGAATTATGTTGCATTTTCTGGGAGTGTTCAGATCAAATCTAATTAATTACTTCTGGATCATGTTGGCTTAGTGAAAACGTGCTTGTCCAGATAGGAGGAGGTTCTTGGATCGAATCCAACTACTGGTTTCTGGTCGTTCATGTGCTTGTTGGTGAATTCAGCCGATACCCGATTGGGCAATGGTGGGCGTTATGTGGGCTTAATTCTGGGCCGTATTTGTCACTTTGAGACAGCATACTCAACAGGTTGATAATTATTATGTCCCAACCTAGACTGTACAAATTAATAACCAAAACAGAGTATTTGTTAAGCTGTCATCACCCAAAGAGTAAAGTCTGCCTTGTGGGAAACTCATGAGTAGAACCTAACCTCCCAGCATATACAGGTATAATTTCATATTTACATATGAAGTGGCATTTCTGAGCATCGTATATGTTGCAGGGTGTCGCTTGGCCAGTGGTGATGATGATGACCGTCTGCCAGCAACACCCTGAGGTGATTTAAGCCAACCTTTTTAGCTAAATGCTGTTCTTCATAAACTGTTGCTGTGCAATGAACAATAAGAGCAGTTTTATCTATGTCTTACTGGAGAAAAAAACCTGTTGTCTTAATAAGTTGAATGACTACAGAAACTTGTTTATGCAGTACTCGTGTCAAATTTTGTACACGTTTTTGGTGTATTTAAAAAAAAATTCATATTTGATTACTGTGTATTTAGCTGATATTTGAATCATCGAATTTAATGGTCAAAGTTAAACACCAGCTGCTAATTAGCAGCTGGTTGTTGAATATGTTCGTGCACAATACCAGGAAGAGTATTAATAATAGTTATTGATTAATGCAAGCAATAATATAATATTATATATTTTATTATTAATTTTATGTTTATGTTCATTTATCTGTGATGCTTAAATCCTGTGTAATATTCGTTTGCAATTTGTTTTATCCTTGTCTCACACACACACGCCTGCCAAAAAAGGCGCGCGTACACACACACACACACAGACACACACATATACACTAACACACACACACGACATCATAAAAATTTGAAGAGAGGGGTGTGAGTGTGAGAGATAGATGTCCAAGTTACATGTAAAACACACAGTCTCAAGTTATTGCACTTTACAACGAAACGAATGCACTGACTAAGACATGATAATAAAGTATGTGTCAATGGGGATCTAGCAAAAAATAACATATTGATGATGATGATTGATGTTTTACGGCCACTTTTGCGCACATGGTAGGCTAAGTGGGCCGAGCGACCTCCAAATGTAATGAGGCGAAGTCAAAGATCGAACAACCTTCAGATATGCCCACGCCGAGATTCGAACTTAGGTGGTGGTGATCTGCGGTCCAACGCGCTACCAACTAGACCACGGAGGCGGCCCATAAAAATAACATAAAACATGTTAACACACAATCTCAAATTATTGCACTTTTATAATAACTAATGCACTAAATAAAAGGATAATAAAGTATGTGTCCACGCAGATCTAGCAAAAATAATATAAAAAACATGCTAAACACTCGTAAATTTAAGACTGTGGTATTTTGACATACCAGATACTATTAAAACACAGGTAAGTCTCAAAGTTACACAAACAGTGATCTCCACATCATTATCACTGGTGGTCTTTTACGTAGTTCCATGTTGCAGACTTTGCCGATTTCAGCAGATCACTGTCTGGTTGAAATCCATGTTGATTTTGCTTGAAAGAAGGGCGCGAAGAGTATCACCAAAGACCATTTAATCACCTGGAATTTGATGGACAGATCGTCAACACAGGATATTAGCGCTGTTTCTGACCTGGACTGGTTGGCTTTGGGAGTGTCACATCTTGTCAATGAAATTATCAACCCAATCAGGCTTTGGTCGGGGCCGGAACCTCCGAAATGGGGGTAACCAGTACCAAAGGTTGGGAAGGGTCGTGGTACGTATAAATAACTCGCCACATTGCAACCCTACTATTATCAAGGGTAAAGAGCCTCTATCCAGTCCTCCAATTATGTACCAGTCTCCCCTAATGATAGGTGGGAGACTTTCCGCTTTTGTTAGGCAATGGGGGAAAATTGGAGCAGATAAATGGGTTGTAAAAACCCCAAAAGGGAAAGTTTCTGTGTGTACTAATGTGTGTACGTTATACAGTTATACGGCTACTAATATCTAAGTAAGTACCCCATCCACTTAGGGCATTGTGATGGCACGTTGGTTAGAGTAGTCTCCTGCAAAGCCCCAGATCGAGGGTTTGAATCCGGCTTGTATCTTTGTATATTTAGCCTAGAGTGTTCAGATCAAATCTAATTAATTACTTCTGGATCATGTTGGCTTAGTGAAAATGTGCTTGTCCAGATAGGAGGAGGTCCTTTGATCGAATCCAACTACTGGTTTCTGGTCGTTCATGTGCTTGTTGGTGAATTCAGCCGATACCCGATTGGGCAATGGTGGGCGTTATGTGGGCTTAATTCTGGGCCGTATTTGTCAATTTGAGGCAGCATACTCAACAGGTTGATAATTATTATGTCCCAACCTAGACTGTACAAATTAATAACCAAAACAGAGTATTTGTTAAGCTGTCATCACCCAAAGAGTAAAGTCTGCCTTGTGGGAAACTCATGAGTAGAACCTAACCTCCCAGCATATACAGGTATAATTTCATATTTACATATGAAGTGGCATTTCTGAGCATCGTATATGTTGCAGGGTGTCGCTTGGCCAGTGGTGATGATGATGACCGTCTGCCAGCAACACCCTGAGGTGATTTAAGCCAACCTTTTTAGCTAAATGCTGTTCTTCATAAACTGTTGCTGTGCAATGAACAATAAGAGCAGTTTTATCTATGTCTTACTGGGAAAAAAACTTGTCTTAATAAGTTGAATGACTACAGAAACTTGTTTATGCAGTACTCGTGTCAAATTTTGTACACGTTTTTGGTGTATTTAAAATAAAAATTCATATTTGATTACTGTGTATTTAGCTGATCTTTGAATCATCGAATTTAATGGTCAAAGTTAAACAACCAGCTGCTAATTAGCAGCTGGTTGTTGAATATGTTCGTGCACAATACCAGGAAGAGTAATTTTATATATTTTATTATTAATTTTATGTTTATGTTCATTTTATCTGTGATGCTTAAATCCTGTGTAATATTCGTTTGCAATTTGTTTTATCCTTGTCTCACACACAGGCACGCACGCACGCGCGCGTACACGCACACACACACGCACACATATACACTAACACACACACACGCACATAAAGAGAGAGTGTGTGAGTGTGAGAGATAGATGTCCAAGTTACATGTAAAACACACAGTCTCAAGTTATTGCACTTTACAACGAAACGAATGCACTGACTAAGACATGATAATAAAGTATGTGTCAATGGGGATCTAGCAAAAAATAACATATTGATGATGATGATTGATGTTTTACGGCCACTTTTGCGCACATGGTAGGCTAAGTGGGCCGAGCGACCTCCAAATGTAATGAGGCGAAGTCAAAGATCGAACAACCTTCAGATATGCCCACGCCGAGATTCGAACTTAGGTGGTGGTGATCTGCGGTCCAACGCGCTACCAACTAGACCACGGAGGCGGCCCATAAAAATAACATAAAACATGTTAACACACAATCTCAAATTATTGCACTTTTATAATAACTAATGCACTAAATAAAAGGATAATAAAGTATGTGTCCACGCAGATCTAGCAAAAATAATATAAAAAACATGCTAAACACTCGTAAATTTAAGACTGTGGTATTTTGACATACCAGATACTATTAAAACACAGGTAAGTCTCAAAGTTACACAAACAGTGATCTCCACATCATTATCACTGGTGGTCTTTTACGTAGTTCCATGTTGCAGACTTTGCCGATTTGAGCAGATCACTGTCTGGTTGAAATCCATGTTGATTTTGCTTGAAAGAAGGGCGCGAAGAGTATCACCAAAGACCATTTAATCACCTGGAATTTGATGGACAGATCGTCAACACAGGATATTAGCGCTGTTTCTGACCTGGACTGGTTGGCTTTGGGAGTGTCACATCTTGTCAATGAAATTATCAACCCAATCAGGCTTTGGTCGGGGCCGGAACCTCCGAAATGGGGGTAACCAGTACCAAAGGTTGGGAAGGGTCGTGGTACGTATAAATAACTCGCCACATTGCAACCCTACTATTGTCAAGGGTAAAGAGCCTCTATCCAGTCCTCCAATTATGTACCAGTCTCCCCTAATGATAGGTGGGAGACTTTCCGCTTTTGTTAGGCAATGGGGGAAAATTGGAGCAGATAAATGGGTTGTAAAAACCCCAAAAGGAGGGGTATCGCATCCTATTCTCATCTCTTCGTTCCCCCACAATCACGCCGGTGTGCAGGGCCCAATATGACCAGGACACTGTGAGGAGGAACTTCTTCTAGCAAGTGGTACAAGAGATTAGGGAGCGATAGAAGCCGTTCGCAATCCAGATCCGGGCTTTTACAATCGTATCTTTTTGTTGCCGAATCCGGCAACAAATGGAAACCAGCGATTGAGCTCTCCGCTCTAAACAACCATATCTCCTGCCCACCCTTCAAGATGGAGACCACATGGTCTATTCTCGGGGTGGCCCAGGAGAACAAGTGGCTCACATCCTGGATTTAACAGATGCGTAATTTGCTGTGTACCTAGATGACTGGCTGATGAATCCAGTATCAAAAGAGCAGTATCTCAGTCATACAAAATTGTTAATCCATGTATGCAAGCACCGGGATAGGTAGTAAATTTGGAAAGAAATCCGATTTGAACCATCTCAAACAGCAACTTATCTGGGAAAAAGGTTTGACACTCGGGTAGACATAGCATATCCCTCAGACAAGAGAGTCGGAGAAAATTGTGTCTGAGGTCATAGTGGCTTAGGATGGGGGTTTAACAATATTCTAATTATCGTATTCATTATATAGACCTTACCTGGCTATAGTCACGCCACACATGATAAATACCTGTGCATTCATGGCAAATGGATTACTTGAATATTGATCTCAGAAATATTAAAACAAATTAACGTCGTACAATGGCATCAAAGTCTGTTGTACATTTTCGTTTCAAGAATATATCAGAAAGTGTGTCTAGTTCTTACAAAGCAATATGTAAGTACTGTAGCATATTTATATCGGTATTATACATGTAACTGAGTAAATATTTATGAAGAATCGCATTCTTGTTTGTGTTAAATACATTGTAATCATGCTTGTAATCATGATTACTTTACAATGTAATCGTAATCGATTACAGTCAGAATGAATGTAAGCGCAATCATGGTATTCTCAAGTAATCGTAATTGATTATCTTGGTTCTGTAATCGCCCCAACCCTGGATAACGCCACCAGGACCTCATTAGAATGTCAGTAGACTTTTCCCTGGAATTACCACTAATTCCGAAGTTGTTGAAACAAACATTCTCCTGCCTGATTCGGAAAAATCCCAGATCGATTCTACCTTCACGAGTGGAGCTTGTTAGCCGATTCGACCAAACTAAAAGGTTTTCATAGAAGGTGTCTTTTTGTATAATTTCGTAAGTATATCCAAAATATGAATATATAGATAAAATTTGATTTTTAGATTAAACAGCATGAAGTGAGAATCAATGTTTGTTTGGTAAATTTTTCGCGTAACTGAGAATGATATCATAATGAAGTTGGTGGTGTCATCTGTAAGTTGTAAATACAAACAATAGGTGATCTCCATGGCTGAACCGGTAATGTGGTTGGCCATAGATCTCTAGCTCCGTGCTGCAGATCTGTTCAGTTGAACCTGGTGCAGAAATCTGAGTATTCATTGTATTCTCACAATATTATAATTTGATGACATCATAATATTATCGTCATGGTACGTATGGCTCCTAGGTGTATAAAAGGATAGTTATATTGGGAGGCTGATGTTTATATTATAGCACTATAGATAAATGTGATAGTGACTTGATACGGACAATCCTCTGTGGTCTAGTGGTAGCTGGTTGAATCACGGATCACTACCACCCGTGTTCGAATCTCGGCGTAGGCATATCTGAAGGGTATTTCATCTTTGACTTGGCTTCATTACTTCTGGAGGTCGCTCGGCCCACTTAACCTACCATGTGCACAAAAGTGGCCGTAAAACATCAATCAATCATCATCATCATCCCTGTTTATTGTATTTATCGTTGTCTGACTGCCCGATATATGATTACGTCACCCCAAATTTTGGCCCCAGTTATTCAAAAACTATTATATTATGTCCTGCATCTGAATATCTATGTTAATCATAACGTCATATCAAAATATGAGCTCTTTTAATCAGATACCATTGCAATTGTCTCTGTCGTTGCTAAAGTGATGTGGGAATTGTGCATTTTGGTGTAGCACTTTGTGGAACAGGTTCCTGGAGAAGCGCGAAACGTTTGAATTTTATTTTAAAATGTATGCCTTTTGGAATAAATAATATCCATAGGTCAGCTGGTGCAGTGAAGATTTAGATGCCTCGTATTAGGGATCTTACTGACTGCAACAATGCCTTGAAGTACCACCTCCTGCTGTGTGTGTGTGTTTCGAATATGTTTACTATCACAGAGTGACATCCATTAGCTTCCTTGTTAGGTTTTCTGGTACTATGTTTGAGTCAATGAATGGGCTTACTGCGATATGTGAATCACACGTCACACTATGTTCATTCTTTGAGCGTACCGTGATATGTGAATCATTTCACTATTTATGGGGAATTGTTGGTATTGGTCTCCATTTCAAATGCAGCTTCACACTATTCTGGAGACATTACGCATTGGTGATGATGATTGATATTTTACGGCCATGTTTGTGCACATGGTAGGCTAAATGGGCCGAGCGACCTCTGAAGGTAATGAAGCGAAGTCAAAGATGAAACAACCTTCTCATTACGCATTGGCTTAGTCTGACAACATTACAGCTTATTGTGCTTCCACGACATTGCGCAAAGTGGATCTGGTTAGTGTATGAGAAATAACCGTGGTACTGTTTTAAGCAGAGACATGTTATCTACTGAAAGCATGCCACCTCATTCAGTGTAGAACTCTTGAAAGACCATAGACATCTATTTCCCTAATATCCGGTGACATTTGTGATGACGTGCCCAGGTGCGTTTTACCACACCCACATTTGCAAATCTACTTAATACTTATAAATAAAGTTTGGTCAGACATATATTTTATTTGACTGGAGAAATTACACGAAGAGGTTCTCAGTTACAATTGTTTCAAAACTTTTAATTATAATTATGCAAGTGTGAATTATAGACAATTATAACTGGCGGTAATTGCCATGCAAATACACTTACATCTACCGTAATGGAAATAAGTAATACTGTTATTTTTGTTGTATAGAATTGTAGTCTGTGGACATTTCTAATTAAATTGCCTTCCAGCATTCCCCCAAAGTGACATATCACAGATCAAAGAATACAAAATGTAGTTTAATCAACAAAATGGCAGAATTGATTGTATGATTACAATTACAATATATTGAGATAGTCGTCATTTACAAATATCAATTACCTCATGCCTGGTTGCGATTCTTGATAAAAAATAGTTGTATGGGTAATGCTGTCAATTAAAGTTTAATAGGTTCTTGGTTTGTGTTCTGTTAACCTGTTGTTGGTCCTTCCTGTGCTTTGTGGTCGACACGGCCATTAGTTAGTAGTTATTCAAACAAGATCATTTCCAGTGCTATATTTCTTTTAATCTTCTCAGATTGCGCAGTTAGTAATATAACATACAGAACGTATCAAGGACATAGGGTCAAATTATAGGATTGCCTATCCCCGTGCGATTGTTCATCCATCAGTAATCTATTTTCAGCGTGATGATCATATTCCACTCACCCCACGGAGAGGCCCCCCTCGGCCGGATGTCTCACTATATAACCCGAACTAAAGTTAAATAATAGCTCACTGTCCCAAACTATAGTGAGCTCCGGTGGCCTAGCGGTTAAGCACTCGGCACTTGGTACCAACGGTCGCAGGTTCGAACCCCGTAAGAGGTCGAAACTTTTCCAGGGATTCATTTCTCGGCTCACTACATCGTGGGTGGTTGACCACGTTAAATGGCGCTGCCGTCTCCACTGAATTATTTAAAATAAAGGGGGACGTTAAAAACTCCTGAGGACGTAAAACACTCTGGCAGTGACCACCCTCATGGTATTTCGGCTCCATCTTTCCGTACTGCTCCCCTGTGAGTGGTGGGGGAGGAGGTTTCTCAACCACTCCAACATAGAGGCTGTGCTGATTAAACGACAGCCTGGGGATTCTCCCCGAACAACAAAACCAAACTACATAACGCCGAGAAGCATTACCAACTTTAAACAATTTATAATGGCACAGAGTTGTGGGTACATCTGTCAGGTGGGAAAATGTAAATAACATGGATTGGTAGTATCCCGCGGGAATTTTCTAGGTTAGTCATTACTGATGCCGTACTGATCAGGAACAGTATAAAGGCATAACAATGTTGTTTACGGTGGTATTACTACCACTCACAAGACCATTATGTGTCTCCTGTAGCGTAGCGGGTGCTGCAGAGTTCTGGATCAGAGTTCAATTCAGTCAATAGTATATGACGGTGTGTTTGTGTACTGTCTCCCTGTGAAGTGTCTCCTGTGTCGGGTGATTGGTGAGCGTCAAGGCAAAACGACAATCCTCACTCACATAAATCATTATAAATAAGTCGTGGCACTGCAGTAGGAGGAGTTTTTCATCCAGCCAGGCAAATGGCAAGGTTTTCTCCGCCGAACATGCCATATATTATAAATTCTAAATTTATTTAGAAATGGTCTCCGTGAGGATGCTATAAATTACATACCATAAACGTCTCCCTCATTTGAAGTTGTCAGCCACGTTAAAAACTGCCATTTCGCCCATTATTATTATTTTGTGCGTGTGTGTGTGTGTGTAACATCGCGCTATCAGAGAATACACGTTCAGATGTCGGTAACATCTTGTCGCGTGAGAGATACTTAATTAACGCCAGTCAGCTTAAGACCAATAGGGACTCCTGTTTTGTTGAACTTAGCCTTGGAGTGGACACGGTGTAGTAAGTTAGCCTTTCTACTAATCTGGTGAAAGTGCTAGCTGATAATTGTCAGAGGGGGATACACTGAACAAATAGCGTGTGTTGGTTTTTTGGCACTTCTCCACCCGATTACTTGAATTAATAAATCTATTGGTGAAATCCCCTTGTGGCGCTTGATTCATTTTTCTCTCCATTTTTGTTACCCATCGCATATAATTCATTTATGCAGCTATAGCTGTTGTGATATATGGATACGGACTGTTGCTGTATGTTGACACTCCGTTGCAGCCAATGATGCCTAGTTATCAGATTTTAGAGGAATGTTTTTATTGTGAGTTTTGATATTAAGCAGCCACGGCTGATCGTAGACGTACAAGTTCGTGCTTCAGATCGTGTGCCCGCTGTCTACTAAACAACGTGCGTGTTTGTGCTGCTTAAAGAACAACTGACAAATCATCAGGTTTTGTGGCTTATGTGGTTGTGTTAACAATGAGTAGCACCCTGAATCCGTAAGTTGTATGAATTACCTTAATTTGTTCAACTAATACTTTTAATCGGTGATGTCGAGTGATGGATGGATGGCTAAAGGCAAACTAATGTTAATAATAATAATAATAATAATGTATATTTAATAAAGCGCCCTTACTAGCAGGAGTCGTTCAAATGCTATGCACAAATAATATGTAATATAATAATACCCCAAATAATATGTCTGTAAAAACCGTGTAAGTGATTTAAAAGATATGTTGTCCCGCGGATGATCATCACGTGGAATCTCGCTTCTAATGGCGATTTGAATGTGATGTAATGTGTCGCTATGGTTACTACAGTTGTTGGGGTGGTGATGCCTCGTTCAGGTGTCATTCCATGTACGACCTACTGCGTGAAGCTGCCTACTGGGTACGGCTGGTCTTAAACGCGTGGATGTGATTTGTTACGTGATTTCGCTCAGATTACAGGTTTCTATGCAAAAAGCCCACCATTAAAGGAAATAGCTCCATTATATATATATATATATATATATATATATATATATATATATGTGTCTTATTACATTTAAAAGTTTTCTCAGTTTCGTTGTATTCGTCACATCCCCAGTGAATAGATTCAGTGATTATATGTTCATCCCTTTAGGATGTTCCGATGTTGAAATTATATTTCATAGACATGTAAATTTCCCATAAAAGTATTTCTGTATACAGTTTTGAGTATATTTAAGTGAACAGCTTTCGACAAATCCGCATATGTAGATTCAATCAAGCAAATCACCAAACTATTGCAAATACACATATGTGTGCATGAACACGAACACACACACGCACGCACACACACACACGCATAGGTATATGCATACATCTATCAATATGCGGAGGTAGGGAACATTTTATTTTTAGAATAATGTATGTATAGTTGTATTTATATTTAGATTTATGGAGGTAGGTATCGAAGGATGTTTAGATATGTTGATGCTCTGTACCTGTTGCCTCTTAATATGTACACACTACACACACACACACACACACTACAGTAATAGGTTACCTTATTCTGAACCAGTGATCACCTATTATAACCAGAACCAATACCGTCATCACTGATCCCATATACTACAGTATATAACAATACTTTAGTCGCGCATAAAACATAACCAGAGGTACATCTTCAGTTTTGTGTACCACAAAGATCCGTACTAGGACCAAAAAATTACTGTATGTATATTAACCAGTCGATGAATTTATTAAACTTCATCATATTAAATATCATTGTTATGCCGATGATATTCAGGTCTCTATGACTTTAAAGCCATGTGATTAATGATATTTCATAATCGACTGCAGCTTGTGGTGCAGACAGAAGTATTTGAATTAACCGAAACATGCTGAAACTGAATAAAGATTAGACCGAATTCATTGTTTTCTCACCCAGGTAATATGTGAAGGAAAGTGAGAATCTTCTCAATAAACTAGGATCCAATTATGTGTGCCGTTAATAGGGACTCAAAATAAACGATCCGTCAGCTAGAAAACTCAAGATATCGACAATTTCGATTGATTCAATTATAGTTCAGTTAACAATTTAAGGTTCAGAGGTTTGCTTCTTCAGTTTCGCCAGGATTCCACCACCCAATAGCTGAATAATTGAATAATGGCTGAAATAAGAGTTATTTTATGTCGCTTGGCAGCCTCAAATGAGGGAGACGGATATGGTCTATATTTTACTGCTTTACAACGGGAACTAATTCTAAACAAATATATAATTTACAATAGAAAACCCCCCTCGTCGGTTGCCCGGTCGAATACAAAACTCCACCAACTACAGTACCACGGCTGGGATTCGAACCTCTGACCTCCCCATAAGTATGACAATGACAAAAGATAATAGTCCCACACTTTATCCATGAGACCACAGAGGCGGTTGACGTTCCCAAATTTGGCAGAAACATGTAGGTCATCTTAGCGAAGGTTGTTAGTTCGAAACTGTTGACAATTAAAATGAGAGAAGCACTTTTCTTTGACCAAGTGAAGACGATTGGAAGAATATAAAATCTCCGGTATCTTTATAATATTACTCGTTATTTAGATGGCGGATTTACAGGTAACCATCGATTGTAAATGGATATATTAATTAATTAATTAATTAATTAATTAATTCAAATATTAATTAATTAATTAATTCAAGACCCATCACCATTGATCGTAGGAGCACCATACCAACTGGTAGCAGTGATGCGTGCCCAAGTAGCTCTATCTTCCGCCTTCCGGTAGAGTATGCCTGGGTTCACCCCAGTCCAGTCCTTGATGTTGTCCAGCCAGGATTTCCTCGGTCTTCCCCACTTTCTTCCTCCCTGGACGGTGCCCTGTAAGATGGTCCGGGCAAGTAAGTTGCATCAGCAAATGTGACCAAACTAGTTCATTTTCCGTCTTTTTACCGTGGACAGCAGTGTCTCCCGTCTTCTACGTGTTGACTCCATTTGGCCAACCGACTCATTGGTCTTTCGTTGTTGGTGGGATATTCCAAGTATTTTGGGGAGGCACTTCATTTCGAAGGCTTGGATGCGGCATTCGGTTTCTGCAGTTGTCGTCCAACTCTCGCAGCCGTAAAGGAAGATGGAGATCACGAGAGATCCATAGGCCTGATCTGTCTTGTCATAGCTTCTACTGCTTGGGCAATTCGTGCTTTTATCTCCTGCTTGATGTGTCATCCTTGTTGAGGATTGACGCGAAGTACTTGAAGTAATCTACATCTTCCAGGAGATTCCCGCCGTTTGATATTGCTATCTTGGCCCCTCGTGTTATATTGTTCACCACCCCTTTGCTCTTCGGGGTTCTGATATCATTTGCGAATCTCCGGTTGCAGATTGGTATCCCATTGATGGAGTTTGACTAGTCGTAGTTGGTCAATGCCTCCTGCATGAAGTTTTTCACAGGGCTTTGAACAGGGCTGGGGAATGTAAAAATCCCTGTCAGACTCCAAGCGTTGTCATGAAGAACTTTCCAGGGTGGTTGTTTGGAGTACAGAGCTGGTCGTATCTTCGTACAAAGCCTTGATGATCTTGATTAGTGGTCCATCGATGTTGTAGTCCCTCATGACCTTCTATAAGTCATCCTGCCATATCCGATCGATGGTGTGTGTGTGTCTGTTTGTGTATTGTTTGTTGTAGTTTAGGATGTGTTGTTTTTATTTTGTTGTTATATACCATAGAAAGTGTTATTTGTTTCAAAATGATCCTGTTTATTTATGGGAGGCGCAGCCCCTTGTATTATTACACTGAAAATTCAGTATCCTGCTATAAACAACTCAGTTAAAGAAATCAAGACATTAACGGTGAAGTATGTTTTATTCAAGCACAGTTTACAGTTTCAAGTGTCACTGTTAGTAATTAATGTTTTGTATATTCTATAATCCATTCATTTATGATTGATTGAGCAAATTCTTTTTAAATCTTCCTAACGCATGACACACACAGTTATAATATGCACAAACGCAACTTTGTGCTGTAGTTTCGACCAAAGCATCTTAACCATGCGAAGGCGTTGAAAGTTCTCTCAACGATGCATATTCCAAAGTGCTTTAAAAATTAAATACCCTAGCTAGCAATAATTTAATTAGATATACATATCTCGTACTAACATATCTAGACTCCTATATACATGCAATTAATTACAAAACAAATAAAATTAGCACCAATGATGTATATCAGTTTTGTTTACATGGTATGGCCGGGTACAACCTTAATAGCATACAGATAGCTTAAAATGGAAATATTGCTGATAGTCTAATCTATAAAACCTGTCAAGAAAACAAACCAATAAGTTAACCACACCCACTGACATTTGCTGGTATATGCCAGAGGCTTAATGGCGAGCCACTTAACATGATGGCATATTTTGGAAATGCGGTGGCACATTCTTGGCATATGGTGGCACTTCAGATGAGTCGTCACAAACGACAAGCAGGTGCCGGCATCTGAAACCATCGTATTCTGACGTACAAGAGGTTAATACACACCTCCAATTTGGTAAGTTCAGCTGATATGTGTTATCATTATTTCAACATAGACCTATCTACCTGGTTAATCCCGATCATAGTTTTACATCTCCATTAATTGCCAATTTTGTTTATAGTTTTTCAGAACTTTCCTTCACTCGATTTCTACCGGCTCATTCCAATTTATTAATTTACTGCTTTCATCCTCGGGAAATCAGACAATCTTATGGCACATCTTTTCTCTTCACTAACCGATTATGATTGAAAAACAAAAACGACGACGACGAACAATGAAACATCGATATTAAAATATGTTGGTATAGCTAATATATATATATATATATATATATATAATCCTAATGTAAAGGTTTTTGTTACAGTAAAATATCCTTTGCATATAACACTGAACAATGGCATAAACGTTTAGCAGAAAGCCTATGTCAGAAAATTGGCAGCAACACTATCAAGTAGAGAACTACGATGTTTAAGAAAAGGCGGAAACGGAAATGTTGCGGCCGAGATACAGCTGTCCCGTCATCCGCTGCGCAGTTGGTGACCTCACTTACGGTATCGAAACACGGCGGCAGATAATCGAAAGAGTACTGGATCTGCAACAGGGGGGCGATGACGTCACTGGCATTGTTGCCGCATCTTTTCCCTATGAAGGAGCGATAACACGAAATCAGCTGGTCACGCTTCCTGTCAGAAATGGAAACGACATCGTGTGGGTTTTGTTTTGGTAGGGGAAGTCATTAACTTCCAGACTCTCATAGGGTATAGCTACTAAACACAATATTTTTTGTCTCGGTTGAGTATGATAATAAATCTGGAAATGAAGGCAGATTATTCACTGGACTTTGCTAAGCGAGCCTTTCTTTAGAGTAATACCTTTTGGGCTTTAAATTACGTTTTGTTACAAGTAGGCGTCGACTTACGACCTACGCAACTTACAACTATTCGACTTTACGACCGGCCGCACGACTTAAATATGATCGGTCAAGGTCTTAAGTCGCGGACTTTCTGTTTAACAAAAACAGACGCGTTTCAGTGAACAACAACAAGCCTAATCTGTCAATGGCTCAACCGAACATACGTCCTTTGAGTAGAACAATATGAAGATTAACCTTCCCTGGTAACACTTACTGGAGTTCAGCGATACTCCTTTCACTGTGAGTTGTACACTTAATCTTGTAGGCCTGTACACGGGTTGGTCTGGTGTCGTATAGCTGTTTGCACCATCTGGGAAACTCCAAGTGTACCATCTTACGGTAGCACGGCCAAAGGTAATGATAATCTGGAAGCAAGCCGCAATAGACCGATTCAATTACCACTGGTGCCACCATGCGCCTGAATTCCACACTACGGTCTCGAGTTAGAAGTCTAATAATCACTGTGTTGCGTGGGGATTTACGCGTGCAGTTGCCGATAAATGTTTCCTGAAAAGTTGTATTTGGGATATTTACCAGCTATATTTGAATTTTATTTATAGTTCGTTAAGGGTATGTGAACTGATCTCCGGATCATAATTTTGCATTTAATAGGAATGGCGTAGACTTCATCCAATAGATAGATATATGCCACTAAACTAAGTAGCATTCAGCGCGATTTACATTGCTGTCATAGTCCGACCTGTCTAGTTCAAACTTATTGTTTTGTAGAACCTTTGCCAACTGACACGACGAGACGAATGGATAAAATCAATGGTTAAATAGATTAATATTCAGTGGGTGATTCCTATTATTGTAATATTGGTATTTATGCATGATATCTTGTATTGAAAGTGAACTGTTTTATTTTCTGAATCAGGCAATCGTGCAATGTTTACTACATGTTAATGTCAAGGGTGTTAATACTTTACTGTAATAACATTTTTATTTAATAATATACAGGTGATACATATATGATTGGTTTCCAGATACAAGTATAAATAATATTTCGAAAACTCTACATTAAATATTTTTTTAATCTTCATTCAAATCAATTTACATTCAGCTAAAAGTTTAATTTTAAAATCATTTATTTAATCCATTGAAACCCATGCTAAAAATCCCCTACAAGTCAACATGAATAACTAAGCGTTAGCTGTGTTATTCCTCTGGAAAATCGGTCTGCTTAATCATTGAGAAGTATTGTGTTAAATCATTTGGAAACATACAATCGTTCAACTGAAATACTAATCTCAGTCTCTGTGTTATTATATGAAATAATTTGCTGAGAGATTTTCTGTATTTACCATTAATGAAAATATGTCATCCCCTATTAACAGTGGGCGCCATAGATGTTTCTAACCCGAGGCCGCAGTTGGTAACCGATGCAACGCATTCCGCCTGAATCGGTCTATTGTACGATGAATGTTACATAACGAAGAGACTGTTTGGCAGAGGCGATGGTGAGCCGAGTTAATTTGAGTCGGTTAGCCTCGGCGCGCTGGCCACACCTGGGGCGACTCGGCAGGCAAACATCCGACAAACATAGCCGTGAGTCGTATTCGAACCCACAACCAGGAGGCTTGTAGCTCAGCGCACTAACGACTGCACCAGCGGAACGCCCAACAAACGGCGGCGATGTAAATGCACACAATGATTGCTTATTAGCCTAGGTATACCAATTAGGAGATAATACTCACCTTGATATGCCTCGTCACATAGATAATGGCCCAATGACACACTGTGCTTCCATTCGGCTGCCGCTATATATACCTGCTCCAGGCCATGAGCGCAAAATGACGTCACAACCTTGATACATTTTTGATATTGCTGATAGGATCTGGTGATAAGGAAAATAAGGTCAGATTGTGCGTGGAACTATTTTCATGCGTGCGTGCGTGTGTGCGTGCATGCTCACACGCGCACATTAGCTATGTACAATGATTAACTTATTAAACTGTAATACCTTTGCCAGTAGTATTCTCTCTCTCTCTCTCCCCCTCCCTCTCTCTGTACGTGTGTGTGTGTGTGTGTGTGTGTGGTGTGTGAGAGGTGTGTGTGTATGTGTGCTGACATGTTGCGTGTGCGTGCGCGCAGGTGCATCTTAAATATGTAGATTGATTAATTTTTCATACGCTAATACCTTTGCCATTATTACATTGTGCGTGTACGCGTGCCTGCGCGCCCGCACAGCGTTATTTGTGCGTGTTTGAAAATTACATTGCAGACCGTGGTACTTGTGAGTAGGTTGAACCCCGTAGAACTTCAACTAAACAAGTCATATGACGGTTCCATAATATTAATATAACATTTCTTGTTCAATGAGACAATAGTCCCGACTTGTTTACTACCTGCAAAAGTTGCTGAACTCTTGTCCCGTACTTTTTACGACTGCTAGTAATCTGTGGTTCATGACGAGCCGGTGATGCTGAAATGTGAGATAACAGTCCCGTACCACAATTGGGAACTCTGGCGGACACGATAAACTGTAGCTAAATCCTGACAATAAAAGTGGAAAAAGTACATCTATCAGCCGGGTCAACAACAAAGTATTGTTTGGTATAAATTTTCTGGCCTTTTCTACGCGATTTAAAGTTGAAACATATGAATTGTGAAATGCAACATGTCTTACATTTAATTTAGGATTCCATATTTACAGATGTGACATGCGGATGCAACAAGTGGTACCCATATAATTAATGCATTTGGGGTAATTATCATACGTGCAGAAAGGAACATGAACACTGAACTCGGAGATGAAGTCACCCGTAATACAATGCTCGTATTTAGAACAACAACAAAAGGCTAGTTGTCGTGAAAGTAGTTATTTTATTTAATAAAAATGATCAAAAGCAGGTCGAAATAAGAGTCTAATAAATCCTTAACTAACCTTATATAATTATTTTCAATAAATGCCAAAGTTTGCTACCGAAATGAGTGCAGTCTTAAATATGCCACCATTTTGAAACTTGAAAAAACCTCGATAATTACGCAACAATTGACAATTACTCGACAAATACTCGACAATTTGCTGTAGCAGGTATGGAATTTCTCCTATACTCCCGTTAATGGGAAATATTAAACGCCTTCCAGCGAGTGATATTGCATCATTAAATCAATATAAACAACTTTGGGGCGTAGAGTTACTTCAGATTTGCAGCAAAATACGAAATTGAAGTTGAATATAGCGTCGTTTTTGTGCTTACTTCTATAATTATAAATTAAGAAAATTAAAAAAATTAACAAAGTTTTCATATAGCATATTTTAACTAGATTGTAAACAACGAAAATATTACGCCTATTGATTTATTTCTTATATATCTGCTTGACTCATAATTGAATTTAACTATATCAAATTATTATCTTCAATGCAAATGGAAAGACTGCCCCAATTTCGATATAACTATTATACGGAATAGCTTCGATTTATGTAATTGTAAATGCGGAAAACACTAAACCGGAAGTTGGCGAGTGCCCGAAAAATTAAGTTTTGGGATAAATAGTAAAAGATTGCTAAAATCAGGTTTATAAACATAGTAAATTCTTCTTGTGTCGTTGCTTGCATAAGCCGTGGGCGTGGAAGTAATACAAAAGGAATATATTTGCATCGGTAAGTATAAGGAACACATTTAAACTAGTTTTTAAAATTAAGCTGAACTATTATTAGTATATTTAGCCTGTTCGACAACCTCGTTCCGTCTTTGGCGTTTGATCCCAACTAGACTAAATCTACGGATTTGCATAAAACGACATTTACATATTTGATGGCATATAATAGGACAGGAGTAATACAAATTCTCTGCACACACAAAGTTATTATGCACATATCACAATAAATGGCCGTATACATAGGTTCAAAATTCGAAGCACAGTCGCTTCAACGTTGGGTTTGCCCCTACCGGAAGTCAGCGCTGTTTGGTCATAACAGGTCAATCACACACCACTGAGTGCTGGGTCTAGTTTTCTTTCAGATCAATGGTAAAACTAGTGAGGGGGTTTCCCACCAACTTTAACGCTTTTCATACCCGTAAGTTTTATATATATATATATATATATATATATATATATATATATATGGAATCTTTGTTTACATCACATATACATTAAAAGCTAATTTTAACAATCAGGTTTGTCTAAGTTTTCTCTCTTTTTATTCATAATAATAGAATCATAATTACTAGTTATCGAATTACTTCTATTGCCTGCTGATGGTTGGTAAAGGCACTTGTGAGTGGTGGCATACTTTGGTAAGTGAGCTTCTAAGGTCAAGGCCAACCGGAAGTCCGCAACGATGCTGCCACAGGCTGACCTGACCAGTTGGTCCTCACATTGGATGTACTCTGATACGACACTAAATAAAGAAGAGATGAAATTGATTTCTATTCATTTAACAAAGTAATCGACACTTACTCGATCCGACCTGTTCGCCAACTCATTCCGAGCGCCTCCGTGGACTAGTTGGTAGCGCGTTCGACCACAGATCACAACCACCTGAGTTCGAATCTCCGGCTTGAGCATATATGAAGTGTGCTTGATCTTTGACTTCACTTCATTACCTTTGAATGTCTCTGGGCCCATTTAGCCTATCATGCGCACAGAATTGGCCGCAAAACACCAATCATCAGGTCGACTCATTCCAATAGATGTAAAAGGTTTATGCTGTTTTACGACCACTTTTATGTAGAAGGTAAGCTAAATGGGCCGAACAACCTCCAAAGGTAGAGCCGAAGTGAAAGATGAAACATCCTTCTGACATAGCCCGGCCGAGGTTTGAACCCATGTGCCATAGATTTGTGGCCGACCGCGCTACCAGTTAGGCCACGGAGGCGCCCCTCAATCCCATATATCCCCATCCCGATATTAATGGAATTGTCAGATAAATCAATTAATGCGTGAATTGTTAAAGTATCCCATTTTGTTTGCCAAATATAGTTAAGACTGAATCAGTCTTCTTTAAGTAACCACAACTATACTGATTGGTATTTCTTATTTTAGATGTTACGTTGTATTCGTCATCTATACATAGAGTTAAACTGTATCAGGTTTATGTTTGTTTGGGTGCATGATGAGATATTGTCAACGAACGACTATTGTAATAATTGCAGGTCGTATGATAACAAACTGTCCAACATAATACTAATAATAATATTTTATATAGCCTCTAATCAACAGGGGTTGCTGTGAGGTTTTTACAGTGAAAACAGAATGCAAAATGGGTTCTGGTTCAAAGAGCACAGCACGCTTCCTACATTTATTATAAATACTATAAATAGGAAAATTTAAATAATCGGGTTTTAAGAACCATTAATTTCACAGTATAGGAGTATATATTCCGAAAGATTTCTTGCCGTACACTGGCTTAAGGATGCTTGGGGCGTCTAAAAGTGAACAAGACTCAGATGGCAGCATCCGGGATATTTCTTGCAGTGGCTGCTGCATCGGGAATGAGATAAAACATTTCATCGACACGGGTAATACTTGGGTTCCGATCCCATGACCTGGAGATCTCGTGTGCCACTACGTAAGGTATTGTGGCCATTCGTCCCACATATATGACAAAAACAAACATACGGAAATGCCCTATGTTAGCTCTAAACTAACAACAGTGTTATACCTGTAAGTAGTTACAGTAAAGTTATCGTGTGTCGTTGTCATGACGTACCTGCACGTTTGATAAAGTTTTGCTTGTAATCGAATTTGCATGCTGTCTTGACAACCTCTAAACAGCAGGTTGTCGCTGGCCCTTTGTGTCATAAGGCAATCTAATCCGTTGAGAATTGCTGAAGTGATAGATATTTGCCCGTAAATGTTTTGATGCAATCGCTTACGTTATGATATAATCTATCTTGACAAAATGAGTCGGATGTCGGTAAATCTATTCTCCTTAAATGCCGCTTTTGTGAAAAAATCGGAAATTCATAAAGTTTTAGATTTTTCCTGAAAACAATTCTTTAATATTCCTTTTATCGATTGCCACCATTGTTATAGTCTAATTATAACTATTTCATGTATTTAAAGAGTGTTTTGTATAGCTGTCCTAAGCGTTCCGCTCGATTGTGTGCGTTCTTTTTCCAGTAATTTTGAGACTATCCCTAACAAACCGCGTCGGCTAAGGCGTTAGGATTTCATACGTGATCATATTTATTTTAATATATGCATTCTCTAGCCTCCAGAACGCTGGAAAATAACCCACCCGCCACGCTATCTATATAAACAAATGGGCTACGTGGTCATTTGCATAATTTTTATGAATGAATGAACGTACGCATGCGTAGCGTGTACTTCATACGGGTAACCCCTGGACCCAGTTAGCGAGCAAGACGAAATGAAACAGAGGGTTTAAAGTTGCAAAATTACTTAATTCCGTTTTCGAAACGAGGGTGCAAACTTATTACGTGACAGAGGAAGACGACTTCGACTTTAGTCAGAACGTATACGATAGGCGGGAGGGGGGTGGGGGGTCTTATGTCAATGGAAGCGCTGACCGGACTACAGACTGATAAAGACGGTGTCGAATTGCATAAAATGTTATTTAATTCGCTATGTTTTCTTCTAATAAAGATATTGTAGTCATATTGGCAAGAGTATCTTAAGAATGCCCCTTTTCTTCCAACTCGCTAAATGTCAGGTAACTTCCATGAAATGTAATAAATATTTTGCATCAACTCTGAAGGCCATTTTCTCACTTTGAAGGTTTCTACCCCACCCCTGTTTGTCAAGCTATAACTTCAGATATTATCGAGTTATCTTCTTGTGTTATATACCACATGAAAGGAGAGAATTTACTCTTTCCAGTGATCCTAATAACTCAAATTACTGACATCCGACTCATTTTGTAAGGATGGGTCATAATTATTTATTATATTATAGATTCTCGTCGGTGAATTTTCAGCACAAGTGTTAGCAGTAAAGGGTTTAGAAATGCAGTCGTATTTAAGTCCATCTATGTATATGTGTATCTGTGTGTGCGCATTAACACGGGACTATCACCATCTCTGTTTCGTATACATATATCACTCAGTCGCCTCAGCGTGTGCGGTATTTTGCTGAGGATGGCTTCAAGTTGTATATGGCACTCGGCAGACCAAGACTGGAAGCACAACATCCATGCTTGATAGACACTGAAATATGAATATATTACGGAGTTTGATAGACGTTCATTTGTAATATAGATATAGGATGATGTGTGGACAGGCTTTACTCCATATACAAATAAACACGCACATACGTACGCACGTACACAGGTGCGCGCACACACAAACACTCATGTATGCACGCACATACATAGACATACATACATACGTACATACGTACGTACTACGTATGTACACACACGTATGCAAGCACACACATGCACGCACACATGTACACACGCACGTACGCACACACACGTACACGTATATATATATATATATATATATATATATATACAATTCTATGACATCATACCGACATATAATGTTGAGTGTGTCTTCTTCTGGTGACTCTAAGAATGACTTATAATATCGACTCAGGTGAGTCTGATTGATCCGTAAATGGCATCTGTTGTATCTGTCATTTCCTTGACTAGATTCGATTGCACAATAAGGATCCATTTCTGTGAGGAGATAACATGACAGGTAACAAGTATTAAGGTCGGAGAATTATCGCCCCCCCCCTCCTTCTGTTACACATATAATGGCTGAGAGGAGCAGATCTCGAAATTAAGGGACAAAAAGGATGAGAAATATTTATTGTATCAGAGATATAGGATACTGATATGATATACAGCGGGAAATGATGATAAAAGGTGTGAAAATAGTAATGGTTATGATGATGATGGTGATCATGATAGTGATGATGATAATTATGATGATGATGGTGAGTACAGGCTTGAGAGACAATAATATTTATTATTATTATTATTATGACAGGTTTGAGAGATGATGATGATGGATGTTTTACGGCCACTTTTGTGCACATGGTAGACTAAATGGACTGAACGACCTCCAAAGGTAATGAAGCGAAGTGAATAGTTATAAATGTAGATTATTATTATTATTATTATTATTATACAACATTTCGTCTAGTTATCAGCGAACATGAGATGGTATGTGCACATTGTATTGTGGCGTCATATATAGTCTTTTGTTAGTTTAATCTTGTCGCCATTCAAATTTCCATATAATACTACTGGTTGTGGCCCTCAAATTCATTTTCACATCTCATACAGTCAGTTATATCAACAGTTCATTGTTTATTTGTAATATTCTCATTGTTTGAAGTCCTCCACGACCCCCAGGGGAGTTCTGTGGACTAGGTGTTGGGCTAATGCTCCATAACACAGTCTAACAAACACACGCACGCACGCATACGCAGACTTAAAACCAACTTATTCATATCAGCCTATTTACAATATGTTATTCATTTGCTACCTCGGTGAGCCTCCATGGCCTGAGTGGTAGCGCGGTTGGCCACATATCTATATCACCTGGGTTCAAACCTCGCCCGGGCTATGTCAGAAGGATGTTTCACCTTTCACTTCGCCTCATTACCTTTGGATGTCGCTCGGCCCATTTAGCCTATCTTGTGCACAAACTTGTCCGTAAAACAGCAACATTTACATTGCTACCTTGGTGTGTTTGAGTACAGAATGTGTCATACTATGTTGGAGAAAACATGTTGTAATTCTCTCTTCAGCGTAAAGCACTTTGGAGCAAGCCGTGTTGATTAAGGTGCTATATTAAATTATTACTGTATTATTATTATTATTATTATTATTATTATCATTGATGAGAACATATCACACAAATCGAACTTGACGAATCCACGGACAGACAACGGGTATTGTACTAGTTCTTTGGCTAACGCAATGATCCCCTACCGTTAAGCATATTTTTTCCCACTCCATGTTGAATCCTTCGACGTCTTTACGTAATGTAACCTAATTTGTCACGCTCCCGGATCTCCATCCGAAAACTACTAAATACTGAACGATGATGATGGAATGCGACATATTTCTAGGTGTCGCCCGATGAAGGCGGCCGCGCGATACGGAAGATGGCTAACAGGTAAGTGACATCTCTAGTGTCTTATTATTAGTGGGTGTCATTTACCTTCTCCGTACAGCGTCCCCTTTATCTGGACAGGGCGTGGGCGGATAGGCGAGCCGGATGTGGAAATGACGAATGTAAAAATGGCTAAAACCGACATCGAAGATATACTGTAGACTTATGCGTGAAATGGGGTCCCGTTGGGAAGACGGGCGTATAGCGGAAACCGGCGCTGAATATCGGGTAATACATAAGTACGGTAGCCTGTCGAGAGATGGAGAGCTGGCCATGTATAATCGCCATCTTTTACGACAGCAGCTTCGGGCATTGACGGATGGCGTCCAACGTTAAAGTCTCCGTCCTAAGGGGGGGGGGGGTCGTCTAAAGTAAACTTTAAATCGTCTCTTTTATGTCAATATAGTCTAAATTCTTAGACGTAAAATCTCTAATGTGTTATTATCGTTTCTCCCACCCAAAACACCGACCGCAGTCAAAACTGATTAAAAAAAAACTATTATGACTAGACGAGACCGATATTTTGATTTTCTTTAAATATGTGCGATATGTTGTAACATAAACATTAGACAATGGGCGTACGACATTGATATTTTAATTATCTTTATAAATATGCAATTTGTTGTGACATAGACACGAGAAAAGATCTGTACAGCATATAACCGTACACTTAACAAGCCGTAGCGATAAATTCCACAAAGAAACGAAAATGAAAGTCCATGAAAGTAATCGTATTCCATAAATATCAGATGATATTCTAGTCGGAGTACCAGTTGATGTTTATCGATTTTGGTTTGACATTTTTGGGATAAACAGATGTTTTGTTGATCTATTTGAGCCGGAGTGAGGTCAAGGAGATAGACTGATGCAAAAGTTGCATCAGCTTTCCATGGCGCGGCATCCCTAATCCTCAACTTTTTTAATACAAAAACTTTACATGTGCCCTATTGAAATAGACTAACTGGACGACTAAACACTATTCAGAATTTGCTCATTGGGATTTTTCGGGACAAATCACGTTTATTAGACTCGGGATGATTGTAATTTTTATGTGATTTCCGATGCGTTGTCTGGATAGCCGGATTGGCTTCTTAATTGGAAGACCAAAATCTAATTTGTCACCAGTTCCCTTGATTACAAATGCCGCAGCTTTAATCAAAATAACTCTTTGTTTGTGTACATTCTAATACAAATATTTAGATTATCGGCTTGCCATGAATTCTGATCAACGATCATTCCCTTATCCATAAAGACCTACAGCCACAGAATGATAATGATATCTGTGGAATGCCAACAAACCAGACTCATACCTGTGTTTATGTCAGCCGAATAATAATAAAAATGACAGTTTTTAACGGGGCTGGCAACCTCAAATGAGGGAGACGCATATGATCTGTATTGTATGGCTTCCACGCGGAGACCAATTCTAAATAAATTTAGAATTTACAATATATGGCTTGTTCGGTGGAGAAAACCTTACCAGTTGCCTGGCTGGATGAAAAACTCCTCATGGGTCAATTATTCTCCCCCACCCCTTCTCTAAGGGAGACGCCCCTCGAGTATATGTTCTGGACGTGATCACAGCCGATGGTAAACAATCCAACTGAACTCAGCTGTTTTTGTTGTTGTTTTGTTTCACGTCTATTGTACACGAAGTCTCGTTCGCAACATTTAATAATCTACATTAATGGTATCGGGGGCGCATCCGTGGTCTAGCGGTAGCGTGTTGCACCACAGATCACTACCACACGTGTTCGAATCTCGGCGTGGGCATATCTGAAGGCTGTTTCGTCTTTGACATCGCCTCATTATCTTTGGAAGTCGCTCGGCCCATTTAGCCTACTTTGTGCACAAAAGTGGCCGTAAAACAAACATCAATCATCATCACATTAATGGTAGCATCTCCAAACGCTACACATACAACAATGGAAACAAGCTTTGGGGGAGGGGGGGGAGTTCAGTGACCTTTCTGTTGTTTTCCTTGATGTCGCATTTATTCGGCGATTATGTTAAAACCGTAATTGACATCCATTTTGTGTCGGAGATGTTAAAACAGGCCATTTGTTGATGGTTGATTAATCTGATAAAAACATGACTTTAAACCAAAGATAAATGATTGCATTATATTTTTTTAAAGCCATCTATTATAAAAACAAACAAAGTCGCCAACTGGATCTCTCTATTATACTTTCCCCAAACAGTTGGTGTTGGTTAGGACACTGAATGGCATAAATTGTGCCGATGTGTCTTTTAAAAACATCCATCCATCCATCCAGTTGGTGTTGGTTAAGCTAAGGAATACCTTTAAACTTAATACTGATATGGTCTTGTTAAACGAATTAAACAATGAAATAGTGTTTTTAGGTTACAGTCTACACGACTCCATTCCATGGCCTGAGACTATATACCACTAACTATTATACAATCTTTAAATACATAATTTATTTCATGTGTTTGGTTGGTTGATTGATTGATTAATTGATTGATTGTGTAGAATCAGGATTCACAAGTTTACATTTATTTGGGACTAAAGGTAATACGAGAGTATAGACGGGCCAACGTTTTCTATAGTATGACATTCTTAACATACAGACATATGCGTGACGCTGATAAGGTTCGGCTTCTGGCTAGCTTCTGTATTGAACAATGGACTCTTTTTGAATGAATTTATTAAAGTTTAAAAAAACCCACACAAACGAAATACTGATACATAAAGCCGTCATCTGACACTGAATGGTTTTTTATGGTCATAATCTATTTCTGGGGTAAAAACGAAGCTTGCTGATAGTCGAACCACTTCGAATTCTGGCAAATATAACCTTCTTTGTTATTCCATTGTGGTCAATTATTCTGCATTTGCAAAACTTAGCTTCGTGAATTCCTTGATGTTAAAAATCCATAATTATCATGATTTTAACAAGTGTAAATAACTTACACTTTTCTGACTAAATTTAGTAATGAATAACCGAGCAGTAGTAGGAATATCTTTTTCGCGCATTTCCAAAAGAATATGTTGGGTAAAAAATAAGCAAAGAGATATATAGTACAATTAACGCACCATCATCGTTATATGTGTACTACGTAGTGAGCTCCGGTGGCCTAGCGGTTAAGCACGCGGCATTTGGTGCCAGCGGTCACAGGTTCGATCCCAGCAATAGGTCGAAACTTTTCCGGAGATTAATTTCTCGGCTCACAACATCGTGGGTGGCTGACCACGTTAAATGGCGCTGCCGTCTCCACCGAATTATTAAAAATAAAGGGGGACGTTAAAGACCCCCTGAGGACATAAAACACTCTGGCAGTGAACACCCTCATGGTATTTCGGCTCCATCTTTCCGTACTGCTCCCCTGTGAGTGGTGGGGGGAGGGGGGTTCTCAACCACTCCAACATAGAGGCTGTGCTGATTAAGCGACAGCCTGGGGATTCTCCCCGAACAACAAAACAAACAAACGTACTACGTCGGGTGAAATACATGGATCTCTACACACCTGGCAAGTGTCAGAAGACTACACGGGAATTAATTTGAATTAAATGAGAAATCTAAATACATTACTATCTTCATAGTAAGCATACATCTAAACCAGTAAATCGCCAAAATATTGCAATCATCTTAACCATTTCTTTTCAGTAACAGTCCAACCCTTGCCACAAAACCCTCTACATAAGCTAACACCTTAAGAGATGCCCATGTACGCAGAGAGACGTAGGTTTACCTAAACGACAGAATTTGAATGTTTTTTTTTTATAATGGCGATGTCATTCACAATGCTGGCATGTTCACAAATCAAACGGCATCAAATATTCATTATCTCATTGCCATACAGCACTTATATTGACGTTATATGTCCCTAGTGTAAGCATGGGTGAACGAAAGATTAATGGACTTTTTTCTCTCTCGTAATTTATCAACATTGAAAACAGGGTAAGCTGGCGTCATGTCACATCCCCCCAAGGTACGGTTTGTACGATCCGAACTGTTCCATACAAATATACAATATTATACCTACATATTTGTTGTTGTTATATGTCATTATTATATAATTGGGTGCCATAAGATAAGACTGAATATCGGTTAAATTAAATAAAAAGGCTAATTGATATAAATCGTTATCTAGGAACAATTTCTGGTTTAATTAATACGATAATTAACAAAAACATTTAATATCCAATTACTTCAATGGTGGCTTCAATAATTCGTATAATTGTTCCTGTGCTGAATATTGTAAATTGATTATATTAAACAATATTCTCAGCCGTTTGTGTTCAGATAATCAATTGTAATCAATAATTTATTGTTTGAGCTACCATTATTGTTATGATGAGCCATTAAGGAATCAATAATTGATAATCATATTTACAATATGGTGCGCCTAAACAATGATATGGTTTCCATATGGGTTGTTACAACCATTAAAATACAGGGAAAATGACGGTTTATTTGTAATATTTAAATTTTCGTTTCGCTTGCATGAATGAAATACTTTTACCACGCTTATTTAGTGAAAATCGTAAAACACATAGGGCAGACTGAATATTAGCACCAATCACGGAATGCGTTATATAGATCTTCAGCCGGTTATTGGTGGATGTCGATGGAAGCTTTATCCCAATTGGCTGTTTAATTTTACGGCAGTCAAAAAGCACAAGCGTCTGTTTATGTTCGTTCCATTCTGTGTGCATTTAACGGCTAGTATTTACATTTTGAGTTAATTAAATTCAAAGCTATATTATTGATTGTTATAATTGTAAATAGCCAGTGTTATTAAACTGTTATTATCATTAAACGGTCATGGAACAATTTAAATATTTAATTATAGTTGATTTATAAGGGTGCGCAGACAAAAGTCCGCAAGTTAAAAGTTCTTGTTTTTAAATTAAGGATTTGAGCTTTTGTCCTACGAGCTTATTTCCTGTGAGCTTTCGTTTTATGGGTCGATGTCATTGAATCATTTTAAATGATCCGTCGCGCGGTCATTTCGGTTTCCCAAACTAATATTACACGTTATAATTATTTATTTTATTAATCATTAAGTATCTAATTGATGTTGCTAATAAGGAAATTGTTTTCTAAATGTTTGTTTTATAAAGCAGCTAATCGTCATTATTCGTTTTCTTTTCCAGTCGGAACTGAAAATCTGTGGATTTGTTAAACATGATCTTACACTTTCTTTAACCAATGATCACCCTCATAATATCAGCTGTAAAGATAGCAACATATACTGATGCAGACGTCTCTGTATTTTTTTCTCTGTATTTTTCACTGGCTATTCACGAGAAAAAAGAAGAAAATCATAAAAGCTGACAAAAGCAAAGTAATAGACGATTTCCGCGACGACTGCGCCATCTAGCGAAAGTCCGTTTGCGGGTCGCCTTTCACCGGACTCGCTACAAGGTTTGGTATCTGTGCACTAAATCATTGGTAGAAAATAGTTGTCGTCTTGAACCAACTGCTAAATACATTCCTTCCACCAATCGTGATCACAGAGGTCACAATCTGTTTCATATATTGATAACACGTCTATTAAAGTTCCCAACTTGATGATTTATTTACAATAACGTGTCGTATTTTCGGCAAAAATAAATTGGCAGCATTATATTTGATTGCATACATAACTGTAGTTTCAAATTAACCATCCCTTAATTTTAATATATACTATTTAGCACCATAGTGTATGAGTGAAAAGTTATAACTAAGACAGCAGTTTGAAAAATGAATGGTCATTAACCATATTGGAAGGTCTGGAAAAAAGTTTCAAACAACGACAGTTTTGTTATTTTGTTAGAACATTGAATATTTAAGATAATTATATTTTGCGAATGTTTAAGTATATGCTAAAGAACGATATGAAGTCAGAGTTTATTGTCATAACATCTGACTTGCAATCCGACAGTCATTACTTCCCATCTTCAGCTGTCTCAAATGATGAAAGTTGACTTTCCCCATGCAAAAATTTCTATCCATTAGGAAAAAACCCAACTAATTCTACATTATATTTAATAAAAATGAAACTACTACAATAACTTGTAGATCGATTTAGTTCTATGAATCCCCATAAACGTTAATTTACCAACAATTACAGTTCTTGTTCCATGCTACCTCACTATGTACACGGCTTCACTGACTCGCAAACCGCTGTAGCTGTCTGGGTCACGGACTGCGCATGCGTGGCGGAAAATGTCTATGGGGGAGATTGTTATATCTCATTTAAAGGACGGATATGGCACACAAGACATTGTCACGTCCCAGACAACGATCCTGGAAGACACGCCAGTTGATGTCCTCGTGAAACTGAAACTGGGGATCTACATTTCTGTGAAAGTCGTCGAACTAGAACTAGATAAACATGCAGATGAAGCAACATAAACACCACGAAACACATCCACTCAAATATAGAAATCATAAACAGGGAGGGAGAGTTGGACTGATAATATATCTACTTTCATGGCATATGTAAATATTTAAGTCTGCGAGTAAAGCAAATCTGAATATTAGTATAAAAGTACAAAAATAGCACCCTGGGACATTTGTAAATGGCTACATTCAAAAATTCAACAAATATTACAGAATATATAACTTTTTTTCACCAATACTTTCTTTAACTGACCGTCTTAAAGGTAATTTGAAGATGTGCCAGATTTTCAGTGTTAACCCACACACTTAATGAGTAATGATTCATATTTGTGCAATCATAACTCAACCGCTTGATATGCAATTATTATAAACCCTCTACAGAAATAATATTATCTTGAACTAAACAACTCGTGCAGATAGCCACAAGTCGATAGTTCATAACCTCGTTGTGGTGCTTACCGAGAAAGGTCTGTCCCTCTCACGAGACGTGAAAGTGAATGAGAAAAACAAAATATAGGTATGAATCAGAAACAAAAAAGTTATAACGCATTAATTGGGAATGGATTTTCACAAACATAGGCTAGAAATTTGATATTACCTCAATTATTCAAATCTAAATGTTGCTATTTCACGGCCACTTTTGTGCACAAGGTAGGCCAAATGGTCCGAACGACCCCCAAAGTTAATGAGGCGAAGTGAAAGATGAATATAGCCCGGTCGGGGTTTGAACGCAGGTGCTATAGGTCTGTGGCCAACCGTGCTACTAGGCCATGGAGGCGTCCCACCCTAATCCTTTAAATTTGATAGAAAGTGAAGCTATGTCTTTTATAATTGACGGTTGTTGGCTTATTGGATTAAGGACTCTACCAGAGATCCAGGAGTGTCTCGTGAACACAATGATTCATCGATCAACCCAGGATCTATGAATAGACCGAGTTTATAATTTTAATTTCAAAAGGGCGAGGATCATTCCCTTATCACATTTATCAGTGGACCGCATTGTAAAACTGAATCCCAGGGTTCGAATCCCGAAGTGAGGTGTATGTGCTTGATGATGATTGATCTTTTACGACTAATTTTGTGCACATTGTAGGCTAAATGGGCCGAGCGACCTCCAAAGGTAATGAAATGAAGCCAAAGACGAAACACCCTTCAGATATGCCCACGGCGAGATTCGAACTCGGGTGGTTGTGATCTATGGTCCAACGCGCTATCACTAGACCACGGAGGCGCCCTTAGACACAGAAGAGGAAAACTACCTTCTTATATGTATCAATCACCTGAGACCAGAGATGCATTCCACGAAACTTTACCATGTTTTAATAAAGACAGATTTTGTGGCAGGAGTCAGGACGTATTGAATTAAATGTCAGTCATAGAAAATGAATGACAGTCTTTTAGGTGATGAGATCAAAAATAATCTTATAAGATCAAGTCTGCTTAAAAACAATTGAAGACAGATGACAAGCGGCGAAATTAGACGGAACAATATTTCATACACAAATGACACGGATAAATCATTCAACATTATAATTGTTTTATGTCAGAATACATCCAATAAATATTCTTTAATTAACATTTATATCTATCATTCTGTAGGAATTCATATTCCTCCTTGAAAACCCCCCTGCAACTTCTAAATAATTGACTATAAACTAATAAACCGAATTACCTAGCGTACAATTAGCATTGTCTTTTCTTTTTGATGAACCGAAATGGACAATGCTATTGTCTATTTTGATTTCCTACCTTTTTCTATACTAGACATTTCATTGAAAGGATGATGATCAAGTTTGAATGAACTAGATAAAACCTCCCCCCCTCCCCCGACGTTCATCGCTTTCTAGTTGAATTCCGACTTGTTTACAGCGCGAAAATCTCGCCCCGTAATCGGTTCTTTAATAAGACAATATCGGGAATGACTTCATTATGACGAAACACTAGAAATATCTACATATTGATAGAATAGTATGATTTACTTGTAATGACCGCGGCAAAGTCCATTAAATATCCCGTGAAGCAGCCCAAACGATGGGACTAATACAGTGTCGCGTATAATAAAGTTGTTTTCCCCCATTCGACTCCGTTATATGGCCTCCTAAATGGCGTCTAATGGACTTTGGAGATGGGGGGGGGGGGGGAATGTTGGAAGTGTCCCATCGGCGAGGCGGCTATAATTTTATCATCATTTATGCAAATTATGGACGGGACCCATTTAGAGGTGTAATTACAGGACTGGGACGATATCGTGTTTCGCGAGGCAGCTGGATGATAAATGTATTCCGGAAGTCGTCGTTCTTATTTCGTATCCGGAATGCTGTGGATAGGTAGAAATGCCATGTTCGTTTGTTCGGAATCTTCCTCAATCGGTCTCCTCACATCATGGCGGAATAGGATCTAAACCGAGCGACTTCCAAAGCTAACGAGAAGAAGTGAAAGATGAAACGCTTTTCTGACATAGCTCAGCCGGAGTTTGAACCCAGGTGCTATGGATCTGTGGCCAACCGCGCTACCAGTTAGGCCACGGAGGGCCAGAAAGAATCACAGTAAATAGATCTAAATAAACAACAAATGACATTACTCATTACAGAACTCCGTCATGTTTTATAAACAAACGATAAATCAGTTCTGGCGGTTTTAAAAGGTTATGACAACTGATAATGATGTCTGTAGAAGGTCAGTAATTTGATGCTATTACAGTCTAGGAAATAAAGTTTGGAATGTATCGCTCCGTTTTTTTTTTGTTTGACTTTTTAGTCTGATAACCCAGCCATTATAATGCATATTTCAAGCATAACCAGCATAAACATGCAGAATAGAATCAAATATGTCTACTGCCATTATTTCGGCGTGATACGACCGATGTGGTGATTGCAATTAACCAATTATAGAGCGCCCTTTTGTTTGGTATCCTGCTTGTGGGCTGTATAAGTGAAGAGATGATGATGATTGATGTTTTACGGCCACTTTTGTGCACATGGTAGGCTAAATGGGCCGAGCGACCTTCAAAGGTAATGAGACGAAGTCAAAGAAGCAAACAACCTTCAGATATGCCCACGCCTAGATTCGAACCCGGGTGGTAGTGACCTATATAAGTGAAAAGCCTCTTTCTTTTAACACAATCTTTCTCAACTTCATATGAGATAGTTAACAACCATCAGATTTATGTAACAGGATCGTTGATATGCGCCAGGCCGGGTCTAGCCAGAAGGATATTGTCCAAGTGTTCCGGGTCACCCAATGATCGATCTCTAAGATCCCGAAGCGTCATCGGTAGACTGGTCTAACGACTCTTAGGTCAAGTTCTGGTTGTCCCAAGAAAACCACAACTAGACTTAACCGATATCTGCTCCGACTGTGCCGTAATAGCCGATCAAAACCATTATCTCATCTTCGTGCCGACTGGATCCTTTTCACCAATGTTCCCGTGGCCACTCGGCTGGCGAATTGTCAACTTTTGAACGCTGGTTATGTGGCAAGACGACCTGTGGGGAAGTCCCGACTGCAAACAAGACACCGACAAGCGCGATTTTTGTGGGCCCGTGGGCACTTGATCTGGTGTGATGGTCACTGGCAACACGTTGTGTTCAGTGATAAATCTAGACTTTTGCTGTATCGTCAAGATGGTCGTGTTCGAGTGCTCAGACAAGCTCACGAGGCTCTACTCGATGAGTGTGTACTGCCTAGAGTACAGGCAGACGGTAGAGTGAAATCCGAGCTCCACGTGCTGGATGAAAATATGGATCAGTACCAGTACATACCCGTCCTGGAAACCAAAATGCTTCCATTGTCCAGCACACTGAGCGCGACGCGTCATGGATTTACTCGAAGATGAGAATATACAGCACATGGATTGGCCTACTTACTAAGTCACCGGATTTGAACCCGATCGAGAACCTGTGGTCCGAAATATCACATGGATTTAACAACATGGACAACCCCCAACAAACATGGCTGAATTGACCCAAGCTGTTGTGGACATCTGGTGAGATATTCCGGATCAGAAACTCTCAATCATCGTTTTGAGCGTGTCTCGACGCTTGTGTGCTCTATACAACGTCAGAGAAGGCCACACGAAGTATTCAATTTTGTTTTGTTCATATTGCTTGGCATGATTCATTAGCTTTAACATAAGGACAAATATTTGAATGTGCATTTCAGTTGTTTTGTGAAGTTGTATGTTTACGAATAAAAGCGTTGTTTTTGTTAGTTTTGTCACAGGTTCAAAGAATTGGCAATAAAAAGAATAAACCAGTATTGTTAAGTAATGCTCCAAACATTTCATTTATGCAGCATTTTGGGATATTTAAAAGTTTTTCCTAGATTGTACAAGGTTGATATCTTCAAGGAATCCGATTTTACTATGAACCTGAAACAAATTACCATAATTATGGTTTGTGGTCTATGCAATGTGTGTGTGATGTAATTAGCTATAATATATATCTGGAAAAATTTATGGAATATCAGGAACGATTAGATTCTAAACCGTTCTGTCGAAATATTGCAATTTCTCTGAATCGAAATGAATTAATCTAAATATTGCGATGGTTAGAGCACTTCGCTACTAATCACCAGGTCATGGGTTCGAACCTGGCCTATATCTGTGTATGTGGATGTGTTTCCCAAGGCTGACGCCCCCCCCCTCAGTTATATGTCCCAGATGTGAGCATGGTCCAGACTAAGCAACAAAACTCATATATATATATATATATATATATATATATATATATATATATATATATATATATATAGAAGAGAGAGAGTTGTGAGCGAGTTTTGTTTTGTTTAAACTCGGTACAGGTGATGATGTCTTATTGGCCGAGGGATGAGCAAGGTGTTTGTTTCTTACATGTACAACATGTAATATGATAATTATGATAAGTAATACAATTTTCTGAAACTAAATGTTCTAACTAGAAACAACAAGCTTCTTACAATGGTAAACATTTTGATTGTTAGAATATTGTAAATGTTGATGTTTTACGGCCACCTTTGTGCTCAAGGTAGGCTAAATGGGCCGAGCGACCTCCAACCGTAATGAGGCGAAATGAAATATGAAACAGCCTTCTGACATAGTCCGACCGGTGTTTGAACTCAGATGCTATAGATCTGCGGCTAACCGCGCTACTGGTTAGGTCACGGAGACGCCCCTTTTGATTATTTGACGATATATTTAAATTTCACCGTAATAACCAGACAGATCAAGGAGATATAAAATACTTGAAGCTTTGGTACGCACACGCACGCACACACACGTACGCACGTACGTACACACACGCACGCACGCACACACCGTTCAGGCTATGCGCCGTGTAATGTTATAATAGTCCCTCAGTGTGTGGGGAGGTGTCGGTGGATGCGGGGGGGAGATGAAAGTGTGTGTGTGTGGGGGGGGGGGCATTGGTATACCCCAAAACCACAATAAACAACCAATATATATAACTGGAGCTAAAGTGGTAACTCAGTTCATTATCTTCCTGCTGAGGGAAGCGATTATTATTGATGTCTGTCATGTAAGGGAGAATAACTCGATACCAAAAACACCACAAGTAACTAATGATTATCAAACAGAATGTTCCGCAACCGGATATTACCTGTATAGATTAATAAACGAAACACAACATACGTGTCGCCTACAAAATCTCTACACCTACCGTTGCCACACCGATCCGCGTGGCAATACGACGATAGTTCGCCGTATTCGAATAAACCAAATTACACTTACCCAATTTGGCTGTTATATCAACAGATGCTAGTACCGCAGCAGACAGGAAGTACGTCATCACGCTGTACATAATGGAAGAACATCACGTGATGGCACAATGTCGTCGATTGTCACTTTATAACGGTATATATACCAGACTCCTTTGCGGTGCGCGATTGCAAACGCCCGAGACGATATAGACATTGCAAGTATCATCCGTGATAAACACCGACTCGTTTCCAGTAAGCCTCAACTAAACTGTAATCAGGCTTTATACGTAGTATGCTATTTATTGATGCGTTTCCCTTTATTATTCAGCGGCGCCTCTATCTCCCGTGTTTCGGAAGGTCAGAGGTCGCCCGTCATCGTCACTCCTATGACAATTGTAGACTGTCTGAGTACACCTCCTCATTATCGTATGCAATATAATCTGCTTCACTATTTTGGGATATCCGTACGAGGTCCCCCAGTCTTCCGCTTCCGGGTTGTGTTATCAATGAAAGGTACTGTGTCTCGAATTGGTGTTATCAACGAGGTGTCCTGTCCTTCCAGGTTGGTGTTATCACTGAGGTGTCCTGTCCTTCCAGGTGGGTGTTATCACTGAGGTGTCCTGTCCTTCCAGGTAGGTGTTATCACTGAGGTGGCTTGTCTGTCCAGGTAGGCGTTATCACTGAGGTGTCCTGTCCTTCCAGGTAGGTGTTATCACTGAGGTGGCCTGTCTGTCCAAGTAGTGTTATCAGTGATTTGTCCGGTCTCTCCAGGTGATGGTATCAGTGAGGTGTCCTATCTTTCCAGCTGATGTTGTCAGTGAGGTGTCCTGCTTCTCCAGATGTTTGTATCACTAGGGTGTCCTATTTCTCCAGCTGATGTTGTCAGTGAGGTATCCAGTCTCTCCAGATGGCGGTATCTGTAAGGTGTCCTATTTCTCCACCTGGTGTTGTCAGTGAGGTGTCCTGTCTCACTAGGTGGTGGTATCAGTGAGGTGTCCTCTCTCTCCAGGTGATGGTATCAGTAAGGTGTCCTGTATCTCCAGATGGTGTTCTCAGTGAGGTGATCTGTGTTTAGATTCACCAGTACGAGCTCCAGCAATAAAGACATTCATCCATCTTATGCTATATCCTCGTCTCCGATAGGTGGCGATATTGTATAGTCTCACCCTGTCAACATATAACATAGTAAAATATATTAAGAGTACTGGTGTACTACAACTCTATCTTTCAATGTAAAATGCATATATATATATATATATATATATATATATATTGAGCGCGCTGTCTACCATTCACGTAAATTATATCGATTATGAAACAATAAAATTGAAGCCAACGGTCTCCTTAATTCATCGTGTTGAATGTGTATCTGTTTGATGATAAATACCAGAATTCCTGGTACTTCACTGTCTAGTTAACTAGCTCCTCTATGTATTCGATGTTACTTCGTATGGTGATGACATCAACGCATTAAGAGCACACAGACGTGTTATCGGATTAGTTGATAAACACTTGTCTTCTTGTGTTTAAAGGAATCTATTGCGCTGGCTTCTGGAAATTGCATGGCGTAATGCTAACCAGATTACTATCTATATTCACTACCCTAACTCGTCATGTCTTTGGCTGAGAATTGCCAATAAAAATCATATGTCTATTGTAGAGAGCGAGTAAAGAACATGAATTGTGAAAAAAGGAGCACTGTGTTTTGCTTATAATAGTGATATATATATATATATATATATATATATATATATATAATTATCAAAGTGGTCTACTGGAGTGAGTTGATGTATTGTACAGGTTATGAATCTGTCAAATTGATTATTTTAAAAGGCAGCATCACGAATGAAAAACGAAGCTGTTTTATGACCAAATAGGGAAATGTTGGAATTCACCTTGAAACCAAATGGGCGAAAAGGATTACGTGAAAGACACTTATGGAACAATGGAATGATATATTTGGATTACGTTGTTTAAATAAATAAATATAGAACACGAATTAATCGTTTATATAGATGCATTGTAAATAATAATTATAGCTAATGATTCAAGAACCACTTATTCACCATGTATTGTTATCATTATTAATGGTCATCGTGACACTTGTGTTGTCTTCAGTATCTTACCATACATCAATTATATGTTTACTTTAAATGCGTGCATTAATTATGTTAGAACAAGATATTCACCTACTGCCGTGCTATAGAATTGGCCTTCAATAAAGATATGATATCACAGGTGGCTAAGTATGGTTATTAATATGTTGAATGATTCAGCTAAAGAATGCCACTGACATAGTCAATACAATGATACATGTCAGTACAATGATACGTATCAGTACAATGATACGTGTCAATACAATGATACAGTGGCATATGTCAATACAACGACATATGTCAATACAACGATACATGCCAATACAACGACATGTCAATACAACGACATATGTCAATACAACGACACATGCCAATACAACGACACATGCCAATACATTGACACATGCTAATACATTGACAAACTGGCCAAGGAAGCTTTTACGATTAAAGCCTTAAATGTGAGCAGAGAAAAATTAGAAATATATTTAATAAACAATTACTATTAATTATGGGTAAGTTTATTTTCCAATAAATTATTTATTAGTGAACTCTAATTATGCGACACTATTTCATCGATCCTGATCTATTGATCTATAATAACATATCGCTGATCACCAAAACGATTATAATCAATATTTGAATACGTAATCGAAAATCTGGGAAATGATGATCTGATGTGAATTAAAAAGTGGGAATAAAAGACAATAGCAGCTGTACCTTAACAGCTGACTTACACGTGGTGTCTATGTGCGTGCATGCGTCCATGCAAATGTGGATGTAGGTAGCCCGATTTACATGGCCATAAAATACGTGACCTTTACTTTGAAAAATGACATTTATGAGAAGATAATTATCTTATTATGACATCCTATTATTGTGTTTTGTGCATTTTATGTTGAAAGTTATAATTGATTTATGAGTAAAATGTGTTTTTTGGCTTATCATACATCATGTGTTTGCAAATGGATAATATATAACACGGTCATACATTCTTTAGATGACAACAATAGTATATATATATATATATATATATATATATATATATTGTGTGTGTGTGTGTGTGTGTGTGTGTGTGCTGCTAGCTATTGATTAGACAGACAACCGCTAACTTTATTGAAGTAATTCACAATACAGGTATTGTTCGATATACCCCGAAACTGTCTGCTCATCTGGTTTTTATATCTGGTCGATGTTGTCTCTTCCGAGATGACATTGTCCCAACATCATTCACAACAGTAGCCTTTGTGTTGTCTAATGTTCCGTTTATCTTCATTAAAATGATGACTTCTCTACACAATGCTGTCACACTAATAATTAAATATAACAAACTGGAGTCTAACAGTTACAGGAGTCAGATAACAGTAGCATCTACCGAGTTTATTGTTTGTGCTAATGGCCAGGTGTTGATAAATATTGTCCTTTTATGGGGACATTAGGAGTAGTTAAATTAAGGGACAATATTTCTATAGGGAAGTGAATTAAGCGATTTCATTATTTAATCTCAGCTATGAATAATTACAGCTCTATTGTGTTTACGCATTTTCTCAATTTGTTTAGCCCGAAATGTGTAAACTATTACGCAGGTATACAATTAAAATATATTCTAATTAATAAGTTATTGAACATCTCTAGATTGGACAATGAAACTGTACGATCTAAATTAGGGTCGTTTTAAAGCTTGTTTGTTATGTGATAGAAACCTTTGGTAAAATACAGACCTTCTCTTAAGTGTATAATCTCTAAAGACCATTTAAATTTAGAAATACACTGATGACAGGCGGAATATTGTTTTTAAAAACGATGGATACAAATTGCGTGTTTCTTTGGTACAACTATACAGGAGTGTACGCACTTATATGTGCATTTATACTCATATTAAGAGGTTCTGGCTGCGTGGAACAATTAAAGTTGGATATAGCGAGATCAAGCCATTAATCTGTATTGAATATAAGAGATGTAACGATATTAAATATCCAGATGTTAAAACACAACCTTTTCCTCTTGACAGTTACAATTGTAACATATTCTCATAGCGACGTATACAGGTGTCCTTATGGGTAATAATAATAATAATAATAATAATAATAATAATAATAATAATAATAATAACAACGACAACAAACAACAACAACAATAATAATAATTTTACGTGACTTAGCTACCTCAGATTAGGGAGACGCATATGGTCTGTAATTTACTGCTTCACAACGGGGGGTAATTCTAATTAAATTTAGAATTAACAATATATGGCCGATTCGGTGAAGAAAACCCTAGCCTGTTCCCTGGTTGAATGAAAATCTCCTCCTACTACTATAGTGGATTCGAACCTCCGACCTCCAGCGCGACCGGATCATAATCGCTATGGGTAAATAGTCCCACACTCTACCCAGGAGGCCATATCAGGATATCGCCAGTTTAGGATAGATAGGAATATTCCATCACATATCTGAGGATGCCTTAGAATTATTAAGTTCCTAAAATTCACAATCAATCGCCTCAATCAATAGGATAACTCAGATCGGTGAATGCGTTTATTATATCGTAAGTAACATTTAAATAAACAAACAAACTAACCTCATTTGTCATGATTGTCCCGATTAATCATATGCAATTCACCTTTGTAATCAGGATCCGACAATGGCCGGACTTCAGTGGGATAAACGTTTATCAGTCAACTTAAGGTGAAGATATATCATTAATATTGCTGACATGGCTTATACCACTAAAGGTCAAAATGGCGTCGTAGACCGAGTGACATTTGGCTAAGTGGAGAGAGTGATCTGAATATAAAACAGATGTTGTTCTTGGTAAACAAACAAGGCTTGCGGGTGTTTGTTATTGAAGATAATGCGCATGCTCATTATATATATATATATATATATATATATATATATATATATATATATATTGATTGTTTAAAAAGATATTTCATATTGGAACATACACATAATTGCCCAGTCTGGATTAAAGTGTTATCCACGAATACAATATTATATTTACTATTGTGGGAGTATGTCTTTGTTAAACGCAGTTCCCTAATCTAATTTGTTCAGCCGATCTACACATTGATGTAAGCAGTCATCGAGAATCTTTGAAATCATATACGTAGCCGACACTCAGACTAGACGACCGAAGAATGATGTAGAATGTCTTTATAAATGAAGTGTTCGTCATAATTTAACTTCGCTCAAAGCCTATTGTTAACAGGCTACTAGACAGCTGATTCACCGGTCTTCCTCTAGGGAATTAAAAGAGTGTCCCTGTTGAGATAACCAGTACTGTTGACTTATCGGTCAGTGCTCTTTCCAATCTAGAAATGATGTTTCCTGTTCTCAAGAAAGAGAGAGAGAGAGAGAAGAGAGAGAGAGAGAGAGCAAGCGAGAAAAAATATATATATATATATATATATATATATATATATATATGGCGAGAAGAGAGAGAGCATTATGCTTCATGTTAGGATGTTTGTCTATTGACATGGCAGTTCAACGTGTCCCAGATCCTGATACTGTCCAGACTACATTGATCACGTGCGGTAACCGGATCAATGTTCTCCAATAAGGATTCCACCAATATATGAAGATCTAAAATAATGTTGGGTTTCTGGATGATATCGATCAAACCGATGTTCCAGAATCGAGTTACACGATCCGGATGTGCTGTGTGAGGAAGTAATCTGATTATGTGTAAACTGTCTCATTAATCCTTCAGCTATTCGTCACTGATAAAATGACAAATGATGACCGATCACAAACGTCACTAATAAATATAATAATTAGGTTAGTTTTAACCGTCAACATGTAATCAGTTGCAGGTGTTAACTTACAGGTAGCTGTGTTAATAATATATATCATATCTTATCTGGATGCCATGATTCTAGTGTAATCTAGGCAACTGAATTACATAAAATTGATAAATGGTATTCGTGTCTTAACGAATAAGCCAACTTATGTATCGATACCACCATGATTTCTTAGCAAGAACCAATCTACATCAGAGTACACAGCAGACCATAAGCGTTGCTATCTGTCGTGTAAAAGATTGATTAATATGTGAACAACATCAACAGTAATTAACCCGTGATTAGCAACATGTTCACAACCTGACACGTTCTTGGTAAATATTTACCTAATCAGAGTTCTGAAAGGTCGATGCATTATACCCGATTTGGATAAGAGTTTGGATTGGACACTGTCGGCTTTATAGACTTTCATCCCAATTACGGTATCAAAATTAAAGCCTACCTGGTTTTGCCACGGCAACAACATATTCTATCATCAGAGAACACAGGGAGTGAGTCATCACATCATAGAATCCACGACGACGAAGGGATGACACATTCACAACAGGATATGACCACGTTTGGCGCTAAATCTCAAACATCCTTGGAAACGCACCCGTAGTCATTTATTTGTAGTAAGACCAGATCCCAATTCTGTTCCTAGAATCATGTCGGCGTAATAGTTCCAAATCGTCGTATCCCAGCCCAGGCCTACCAATATCAACTCTATTTTAGCAAGGTGGTCTGTGATCCTGCCAAAGAGCGGCAGCACTGTGTCTGGCAGGCCGAACAATAGTCGCGTGTCTTTGGCTGGCTCACTGCTGCTGCCCTCTATCCAGTCATATGTTAGCTAACGATATCAGTCCTGGAGGCAAAGACGCGCCTATATATTTGACCGTTATCCTTACCAATGTGTTGTACGTGTTGGAGTCGGCCGTGTTCAGCTGAACGAGTCGAAGTTATCGTTTGTCTTGTGGCCTGTCAGCAGTCGTCATCGGGCGTCGAGCCACAGAGACACCTACCGTCATGTTGGCGAACGATACGATCAAATACATCTGGGCCAGTGGGACACCGTTCGGGGTGGGCACTAAGTCATGGCGTCATATGGCTTATCTTGGGCAGATGGTGGAATTTATGGGCTATTTATTATAGATCTTGTCATAAGTGGATATAAATAACTATTAGTATTAGTACGACATTAATA